>CALNHX010005551.1:0-104880 GCA_940337035.1 Agriotes lineatus | reverse complement strand
AGAAGTCTCATTTGAGCTTACTAAGTGCTAATTCAAACTTTTCTAGTCTATCTTCCGTTGACAATGATCTAATGTTGTATGTGGTCAAGTATAGTATTTTGGATACTTTTCTGCTAGTTTTTCTTGTTCGGATTGGCGAATCTTTGCCCTCCCCAAAAGGGGACCTACCTAGGCTACTTTAATTTTGAAATTCGTCATTTCATTAACAATTGAGGGGTTTATTGGCGGCAGGGCCGTAACTAAGCAAAATGTTACTGTAGGCAAGGGCTTTATAGCGCAGTGGTAAGCATTTTGGCCACTGATCTAAGGGTCGAGAGTTCGATCCCCGATCCCGGTGAGGTTTTTAAAAATTAAAAAGAAAATGCGGATGAAAACATCTACAGTATGCCATCGTTCGGAAGTGATGTAAAGCCGTGGGTCCCATGTTAATACAACGTTTAGCATGTAAAAGATCCCTTCCTAGGGTTGAAACTCCTTAGTCTCGGCAAAATTCTATGTAGGTTTAAAGTACCTGGTACTCTGCATGCCTAGACCTTGTCCATGGAGTTGGAAAAAAGGGCCTATGAAGGCCTACTTGCTAGACATGAGTCTCCCCAAAAATACTACTACTAATACTACTGTAGGCAAGCAAACATTTTTGCTCCCCTCAGTACAGTACCTAACGATAGAAGTGATTAATTTTAGTGTATGACCTCTGCATTTATTTCCGTATACATGACGTATATTGAAATCAAACAGGTAAGTATTCAAAAATAAATCCAACACTTTTAATTTAAAAGTTTTAAAAATAAACAACTAACTGTTAAAATAACATTTCCCAGTGTTACAATATTTGGTAGTTTGTAACGGTGCATTATTTTTAAGTTTGGTTACTATGCTTACCATTTCTGGAATTATTTTAACCCTAAAATACAATAAAATCTTGGCTAATAGAATCAAAATTCAGGTGCAACCAATGTACCGCATCGAAGAATGTGTGCTAGTCCGGAGTTCTTGCAGTGACGCCACGTATGTTTGTTAAAGTGTTCTATTTTTCGTAGTGGCGTATGGGATTATGCCAACCAATAATTAATTATAATGGGATGAGGTACAACAATGCAATCCGACCCTGCAAGCGCTGCTATGCGTATTTTTATTTAATGCGTTCGATGGTAGCTACGGTAGAATGCACGTGTTAGTTGGTTTCATCCCGTTGGTGTTTTTTTAACTACAGCAGATGATAGACGTCAAACGTTCTTGATCGTGATGGATGATTACATGATATTTGAGGGGAGTGGATCCCGTGGAGACATGTTGTTCCGGGAAGGAATTCCGCGAAGACATGTTGCTCCGCCTAGTGAGCTCGCTCTTGAGTGGGGCATGTTGCTCTGGAGCGGGTAGCAACCGAGCGAATTTACCGATTAACAGTAAGTGCTGTACTGTGAAAGATGAGTAAGCAATAGTTAAACTAGCTGGGTACTATTGGGCAGTACTAGCGAAAAATACCGACATTTAACCAAATCAGTAAAGGTAGCGATGAGGTGCCAGAAATATGAAGGAGCCAGGTAGGCGGTCACCCCGGTTAGTACAATTATTATTATCATCGTTGAGATTTGCAGATTAGTAAGTATATATTCTTTTTACATTTAACCGAGTGATGCCGTCACTAAGCCAAGGAAGGCTCACAATTGTGCGCACCACTTTGACATATTGTAAAAACTTCAGCATTAGAATTTTAACATAACACAAAAACACGTCTAACACAAAATAGAATATAAATAAAAATAATTAAAAAACAAAAGCATAAAACACAATGATTTTAATAAAGGGAGTACATATTATTATGAAGTGAACAGAACATGGTTCCTTATATATAAACACGTGTTGGGCCTGCTTGTCTGCCTGTTTGCGTCTGTCACGTTTTTATTGTGGCCGGTCTGGCGCTGTTTGTTCAGCGCATAATTAAGACGTTTGCCTAAAAGTCAGATTCCCTCTGGGAACACAAACATTTTGTACCTATCGCCCCACCTTAAAAGTTTAATTTATTGGTATTTATTTTAGCTACAAATTGTTCTTGCTTTCTGTGCCTCAAATTTTAAAATATATGGTTCAAATGTGATAATTTGTGAGAGACCCCTCTATAGATATTAAGGCCGTATGAGACACTGTCTTGACATATATTGCAATGGTCTTAGGCCCTACAACTCAACTCTGATAGCATTACCAAATTAATGGACATTTCACTAAAGCTCAGGGTGAGGTATTTTATATAACTGCAAGGCTAAAACTTGAATTTAACAAGATGAATGCATTTGTAAAGAGATGCCAGTAATAGCAGAATAATTAAATAAAGAACGCAATAAGGAAAGCTCAATTCTCACAGGGATCTAAGTTGACTGTAAGGTCAATTTAAAATAAGAGGTTTGTGCAAAGGTAATAGCCGAACTAAAAGAGATTATTAATTACAAAAGGGATTGCAAAGGCAATGAAATGAAGCGTAGAATTCAAGTAGAGTTAGACAGTGAAATTTTGTCAGTGTTTTAAAAGAAAGGTATAAGAAGCTAGATAAACCAATAAACGTTGCAACGGGCAGCTAAGAAGGCATGCATTAAGGCATATAACGGAAATTGTAAGAGTCAGCAAGACAGGGAAAAAAATGAAGAAAAGCAGACAACAGATGGGCCAAAAATCCTGTGTAAAAGTAGACAGGTGAATTCGAAGGAAGCCTTGATTCAGGAAGTACTCTAACTTAAATAATCAGTGCAGTGACGCATGTGAACCATTCAAAGCAATGAATAGAAAAGCGCAAAGACACAGTTAATTAGTTATAAATGTAAGCAATTATATTAAGGATAACAATTTTGTAAATAGTTTTAGTTGTAAGCAAATTTAGTGTTAAAAGCAAAGAGCATGCTCTTTGTTAAAAGTAATCAATATGTGCTCCACTTAAAACGAATTTTTCACATGATAAATATACAGTTATCAGCATAAAAAATATACAATTTTACTAAGTGCATGTCCAAGGTGCTGTGGTAGTATTTTCAGAGATTTCCGCCACAAAAAAGTAAAAAGTTTTTCGATCCCGTTACGATAACCTAGCAGCCGATGCAGCTTAAGTTCCGATCTCTGCGTGGAGCCAAGCGAGTCAACACAGCCCAGAGGGGAAGGTACCAGGTCATAGAGCAGCCTCGTAAGAACGTGTCCCAGGAGTTTCATCAGGATCAGCCCCATAGCAGCTCAAGAATTGCATCAGCGTCTCCTACAAGTTTCCGATTCAAGATCGGTAGAGAACAGGTACCGTTTTTGGCTAAGACTAGCTACGTTAGGCCCGTGAAACTTATGTGTATCTAAGAAGAGTCAATACTTAAGACAATTCAAGCATTTTCCGTGGCGGTAAAGCAAGTGCAGCTCGCAATATAGGCCGAGTCCATAATTTGAGGTTAGGCGAAGTTTGAACCCAAGCGACGCCACGAAAACCAATTGAAAATTTGCCCGCGTCTCTTCGACAGGATCGACAATCAAGTGCTAGAAAAACAAGTGACAATTAATGCCGCCAAAACACCAAAATTCAAATAATTACCGGTAGAAACTTTAATAAATTTCACGTTGTTTTTAAGTCTACTTCTTCTTTGTGTACCGTCTCCTAGCGGAGGTTGGATATCATCACTGCTATTTTTATTTTATTTGCGGCTGCTCTAAATAGTTCTATTGAAGAACAACCGAACCATTCCCTCAGACTCCTCAACCACGAAATCCTTCTTCTCCCCACACTTCTTTTTCTTCTTATTTTACCGTGTATTATTACTCTCAATATTTCATATCTGTCACCTCTCGTAATATGTCCCAGGTATTGCAATTTTCTCACTTTAACTGCCTTTATTAATTCATAGTCTTTTCCCACCTCTTCCAACACTTCCAAATTTGTTTTTCTCTCCGTCCACGGTATTCTCAACATTCTCCTGTAACACCACATTTCAAAATATTGTATTTTCCTTATTTTTAAGTCACTGACCGCTAACTTGCCAGCGGGATCAATTTTGGTGTAGCATTTGACCTAATTTCGAATATTTGCTTATGCGCATTAGAGCTAAGACGGAGAGCAGATCCGTACTCAAATAATTTGAAAAATTACACATTCAACCAGGAACCCAACTGAGATGAGTGATTGCTTTACGAATGAGCTAGCGTTTATTTATCAATATTTGCAGGTAAATAGAATATAATAAAAGGCATATAACTATTTAGTTTGACAAGTCAAGTAAATACAACTCACTTTTAATCTTCCTAAAATTTGATCGTATAAACAAAATGTTGCATGGTGGCTTTAATCAACATTTAATTAATTAATAAATTAAACAAAGAGCACAACCATAGCAATATATAGTTGACTTTAGAAACTTCGTCATTAGTTATAATTTAGAAAATGATCTTTACCATGAAATGTAATGTGTCGACCACATTGAGCGCAATTCGCATTATTATAATTAGCATTAATTAGGGTAAAATCATTAATATTACAAATTAATTTTTCAGTAAAATTGCCTCTTATTAATTTCTTTTTTTTAATTAGTATGAAAGGAATTATTTTTTTCAAATGCCATTTTGGCGCCCCTTTTATAGCAAAAAAGTTACTATGGTTATAAAAAGAATTTCTGAAGATAAAAATACGAGGGACTACGAGCCCATAATCATATCATTTGGCCCAGGTTAGTAAAGCTCTTAAATTTGCTGGTGTCATATTTGGATTTTGTCCTAAATTTGGCTTTTCTGCTATGAATCCTGTTGTTATATAGTTTCACAATATTTCATACACTATAATACGATAATTGGCATATTTATGTACGATATAACATATGTTTTCTTTTCATGTGGCAATCGTAATAAATATTAATGAAACCGTTACAAATGTTATAGATGTGAGAATGACAAATTACTTGTTAGTTACTATTATCTGAGTGAATTAATTCAGTCGATGCAATATGCCAAACAGGAGACAGAGCCGATTGAATAAGACGTTTGAAACGTAATATAAAAATATAAAAACCTACAAATTTACATCTTCCTCTTAAAATGTCAGTTTACTTCCATAAAATTCAAGTTTTCCTAGAATTATATACTTTAGCTATAGCGCAAAATGAGGTTTATTAAGAACAGCATTATCAAGCAAAACTTTTAAATGGACTAAGAGCGGCATTGTCAAACCAGTTCAAATCAGAACTGACACACGAATGTCATAAGAAACTGGTGCCATTTGGAAAACACAACAACCTCAGCCTGGTATGGATACCAATGCATTATGGAATAAAAAGCGATAGTAGAAGTCTAACAACATAGCAAATAAATCAATAGCTCTACCAGAAGTAGCCATTGCTAACTTTGGAATGTATATCCAGAACCAGCATAGAAGCACCTTCAAAGAAAGATATTTTAGACCCTAGAGCAGTTATTCCCAAAGTGGGCGATACCGCCCCTTGGGGGGCGCTGGAACGATCCAGGGAGGCGATAGCAGCTTCGGGTGCATTTGGGGGGCGGTGAATAAAAATAAGGGGGCGGTGAAAGCTTAAAGAAGGAAGAGAAGATAAGAAGATTTAGAAAAACCATTCGTGCATATTTCATCTATTGTGTAACATGTGTAACATTATTTTTCAAATAAACACACAAAATGCAAATTACAGATTTATTTATTCCATGAAGACTATTTACCATTATTAAATGTTCTTATTTTTCTTCATACCATTTGTTACTTTATTTATTTAGTCTGTTTATTCTCCGTTTTTTTAATTTTACTTTATCACACTCTTTAATACACCATCCAGAGAGTAAATATCATTATAATAAAGGGATTTTATTATTCACATTTGCTTTTACTCAAAATACAGGTTACAAATTCAGAAAAGATTTGTTTATTTTAAAAATATAATTTTCTCTAGCAATAATAATTTATAAAAAAATTTTTATATGGTATATTTTATTATAACATTTCATAATTGACTTTTTCAGATAATCATTTGAGTTTGGCTTTCACTTTAGTTATTCCGATTGTCAGTTAATACCTACAAATTGAAATCTAAGCTCTGATGTTACCAAACAACTATCCCAACTAAATCAACTTATATGCTCGAACCTTTTTAATAAACTATTCACAATTTAATAGTAAATGTATCTAATGTATCATTAATTAAACAATTCTCAAATATTTATGTTGTACTTTTAATGTATAAATCCTTCCATGTACTTTTTAATTGCGAATTAATTTATTCTTTCAAAATAATTTCCTGCCTAGAAATACTTTTATAGATAATTATCAGTCTGAAGGAGCTACCACTACAATATCTTTCTGTTTATTCGCTTAAAGAATGTAGGTTTCCAGGGGGCGCTGAGTAATTTCTCTTCTGAAAAGGGGGCGGTAGGCCAAATAAGTTTGGGAACCACTGCCCTAGAGCCTTTCTTGCACCCAGTATAGACTATAAACGAATGGAAAACCTGATGCAGTGGCTCAATCAATGATTGCATCAGTGACAGCCAGTATACAAGGAAATATGTGAACTGTCCATGTGAACAATGATGAACAATTGGATTAATAATAAAATTATACTGAGAGTTGAGACTAAAACTGCAAGATAAAGTAATAGTTTTAAAAATGAGCTGTTTGCGTCATGTCATAGGCATTTTAAGTGCTACAGCGATATAAATGAAAGTTTATTATTAATGCAAAATTAGTTCATAGTTATTTACTATACAAGTGGGATAACAGCATCATTAATATACGTGTGTGTAAGTTACAAACGAGTGCGTAGCACGAGTTATGTAAGCACACAAGTATATTAATGATGCATTATCACACATGTATTGTACACAATTTTATCGACGACTGCCTAAAATTGAGAAAAGTGCATTAAGAGAAATGTCAGATCTGTCATTTTCAAAAATATTTTAATAGGCAAATGTCATTATGTCATTCATTTGACACTATTTCAGTTACGTAATGAAGTCATTACACAACTCAGTTGCGTAATGAAACCATTACATAACTGAGTGGTGTAATGAGCTTCATTACCTAACTGAAATAGTGTCAAATGAGTGACGTAATGCGTTACTTATCCCACTGGAGTAGATAAAATACAATTAATTATGGATATAAGGACTGTCCTACTTTTTTGCACCAGTTGTAACGTACACGCTTTAATAATCATAATCATTGTGCATACTAAGTATGGAAACTTCCTCAACCAAAGCAATATTTTATCAGAGTTACTGCAATTTTCAATAGAAAATAAAGTTATGCCGGGTGAATTTTTAATTCTTATACTTATACTCCAATATTGTCCTTAGTACTTCTGCATATTTCCTTATTTACTTGTGTTGAAAGTTGCAACATATTAAATAAAACACCATGTTAATAATTCAAGGTGTTTCAGGATGATTGAGGCAGTATTATAACTTAGTTGTTGCGCGAGCTATAATAATGTCTCGAAGAAAATGTATACCAACTACAGGTTAAAAACTAAATAATTTTAGAAAAAAATCAATTTCTTTAATAAGATAAGAATAATTTGTAACAATTATAGAACAGGTAGCATGAATTTATAAATAGTTAAAATAATGGCCGCCGGCAAGGACAACCTCTTAAAGAGTTCTAGGCATTTTACATAACTTGTGAATGAATACTTCTGTAAATATTCATTATTAAATTTTGTAATTTTTGTAAACTATCGAGCTCCGTGTCATACACTAATCGCTATGGCCCCAAAGGAAAATTCTAATCAAGTCAGATGAGGGAAGTGGGACACATTAGTGGCCCTTTAGTTCCAGCCCATCCTGATGATATTCGCGATTCAGGTAATTGTTTATGATGCAATAGGTATACGCTGTTATTCCATTTTACTGAACACACTGACGTTGCTGGGCAATAAAATTAACATTCGCTAGTTATATTAACGTTAGGAGAAAAAATCACTGTTTTTTTGTTAATATCACTGCTTGTCAAATGTCGTAACAATCCAGGTGATATACACATTAGAGTGCTTTATTAACCAGGCAAGCTTATCCCACTAGATTTTGTGTCACAGGGATTTTAGCGCCAAGCCGTTGGCTGCGCTGACCGGTAACCGTGCATTCTGTCGTCTGTCAACCAAGCAAGACTAGAAACCGTTGGAGTACGTACTGCTCGATCCAGACGAACAATGCATGCTGATTTAAATCTTGGTGCATTCCATTACGATGCTAATTATAATTACAGTCTTCATTCAAGTGTGGTTATTTAAATCTATATACAGTGTGTAGGTGTTGTCCTGTGCTGTCAACTGTATCTGTCAGTTCTATCGAGTTCTGTCACTCGTCACTGTTGTTTGAACTAGGGTACTATTCAATCTCTAGTTTGAACCACGTGCGTGTTAGTTAACAGTGTTTTCATTTCGATTTTTTCTGCTTTCTTTTTATTTGTTTAAAAATCAATCTTTTTTAAGACGGATAAAATTAAATGACATGATCGTTGTTTTTCCGACTTACCGTATGCTATGTGGAAAGTAACTAGAATTTGAATTTGCCGCCACTTTCAGTAACTCAAAATGGCGGACGAGCTTGCTCGTATAAATATAGTACCTTAATACACATACTTGATTTGCTGCTACCCTTACTGACGTAATAGTAGTGTACTTTTTAACGAATAAATGGTTTACTTACTTCCACAAAAAACCTACAAGATTTACTCATTATCTTGATTACATCACATACAATGGTTGGTTGTTATTTTAATTTTGCTCACATTTTTGCAATAATTCCTTTTTTCTTTTTAGTTTTAATACAATTTCATCCTTTTTGATAACACTTTTGTGTTAAAACTTATAATGCTTACCATACTTAAATTTTATCTACGTCCAACATTTTGTAAGTAAGTCGTATGGCAGACACGATTTGATGTTGAAAATTAATTTTGATTTTTTACAGATTTTAACCTTGTCTTTGTTACCTGTCCCTTACTGAAATTTTCTTTATTTCTCTCAAAGATAATTAAAAATCCTTTTAATTTGTTCATTTCTATTTAACAAGATCTTTAATTTTAGTATTAAATCTTAAATTACCATTATCAAAAAAAAATATATATTCGCTAGTTACTTAATAAAAGTATGGATCATTTACACCACCAATACTTTTGATTCAAGCATAATATTCTAGATGATAGTTCTCATTGACAATTTTTCTTGGTTAAAAAACAACTGGTTATGTTATTCATAATATCTTACAAATAAAACGCTGCATCATATTAAACTCATTGTTATTTACCAGGTAAGATAAAAAATACACCAGTATAGCCAGCATTTTATCAAAGTCACCTTAGACAAAAATCACGTATGTCGTTGCTTGCATATGGAACATTTGAACTACTTAATTTTGCATCTCCTCTTTCAGTGTAAGCTCAATCACAATTGATTTTTTGACCATTCCACGTTTCTAAAGTACATTTATAGCATACGCCGTATTTGATGATCAGTACAAGCTATGATGTAACAGACAAAATTAAAGGGCTTGCCTAATAAGCGATTTGCTTAAAGCAATTAAGCTGACATAAAGTGACAGTTGTATTAATTAAAATGATCTACTTTCTGAATCAGTACTGCACATACAGCTTCCTTGGCCACCTTAGATGAACTTGTTTCTTAAATCACATCTTAGTACAATAGCTAATTTATAAACTCACCCATCTGGGACACTATGCGTATCTCTTCTGAACATCTCTGACTATGTTTAATGAGTGAAGGGGTCTTTAGTTTCTTTTTAGCATTGCTATTGAGATTATTACATATTTTTTCCATTAATTAATCGTTCGTCAACGCGACTCATTAGTGCCACTCATTTTAAACAAATAATACTAGATTCGTAATTAAAAGCAGTTTAAACGGCGTTTAATTAAATATTATTAGTTTCAGAAAGTACATTAAAAACCATTTTCATGTGGATTTAAAGCAATTTTATTGCTCTCGCTTTTTCTACAAGCGAAAACTTTGGCTTATGCGTTATTGACTATATTCTGAAATTTCAAACACTATAGAAACATCATGGTTAAAACTGTTTGTAAGATTCAGCTTGTTTTTTTTTGTTATTTGTGATTTAAATACTCTGATTCTGGAGGACCAGGGTAAAAATAAAGTAGACATCTCCATCTCGGCATTTTGTTTTCAAAATCCGACAATTATTGTCAACTGATATCCTAGAGATCTCTATTTTTAAACTAGAATATTCGATTTTCAAAGTGTCGATTTTTAAGTGTAAATGTCCAAATTCGATAAATATCTATTGAAGTCCTGTGTATTGACACCCCAAAATTTAATTGTCTGTGACAGCCACAGTTTTTGTAGTTAACACTTTTTGTTACACTATAGTTATTAGAGTTGTTTTAGTTAATTACTTGAGTTGTAAAATTTAAAATACTATTTAAGAAAAGCATAACAATTTTATAATGCAGTCATAGTTTTGAAATGGATAACGGTTGAACAATGGTAATTGAGTTTCTCCAGCCCGAACTTGCTTAATTGGATATAGCGAAAAATTTCCAGAAATAGTAGAATTAGGGAACTATTTTTTTTGCTTACATTAACCGGTAAAATAAATCGCCTAAATCTATACGAAGATCTTAGCCGTGCTACTGTAAAACAAGATTAAGAGATTATGTCTATAGGTTTATATAGACCATACATGTATCAACAGTTCATATCTCTATGTAGAACACAACGTACGAGTTTTATACTGTACTTGGTTTATTAAACGTTTGAACTATAACACGTTTTGAATTTGATCTTCCTTTCTGATGAATCTTGGTTTCTCTTAAACAAGTACTTACCGGCATTTCCAAGTAATGCGAATGTGGAGCTCATTTTTTTAGTAAGACATACTAGGTGTTTCTTGACTTATACACGTAATTGCGAGGACTGATAGTTCGTGATGTGTAGTAATGGGTAATTAAAAAAGTGTAGTACTAATAGTATATTACACAACAAGTTTAGAAAAGTTAAGTTTTACTAATCGAATATAGCTTGATTGAATACGAGCGAGCGAAGCGAGTGAGTAACTTAAAAAGCTATATAAGTTTAGTAAAACTACTTTTCTTACGAAGTGTGTATACTATTCGTTCGTATTTTGTATTAGTATTTATAAACAAACATTTATATAAAAGCATTATACTACATGTCCATTAAAAAGGCGGCTGTGGAAATTCAAAAGTATGAATAATATGGTGGTGGCACTGTAAGTGTATGTCAAATTCGGAGTTAGCAGGTTAGGTTTTCCGTTAGTTTTCACACAAACTGACACAAAACCTAACCTTCTAACCTCGAATTTGACACAAACTGACACAAAACCTAACATGCTAACCTTGAATTTGACAGTGACATTACCATATAGTAAAGTGACATTTCTACGCACCAAAGTGCCACTTTATTAATCGATTTTGCACATTATCATACAAAATGCAAAAAGTGGACGTGACTACCTCCCTGGACTTTCCCATACTGGAAACTGTTCATATCGTCTTTATTCAACAGTCTTTACAACATATCAAAATTTCAACTCGATGACTCACGTCTTCACCGTGATAAGCGTTTACACTTTCACGTAAATTGCGGGTAAATATAAAAGAATGTGTAGTTCAAAACGTGACCACCGAGCTTCTGTAGATGGCGCCAAGTGGACAAGCCGCCACTGTGCTAGTTTATGTATTATTTTCCTCAAAACGGCTGTAGCACCGAGGTGAAATTTTCTAAGTACCTGGAAATTATATTTTCTAGGGCATACAAAATCGATTTTTTTATTTTCGCGGAAAAAGATTCTTTGACGCAAAAATATAACAACCGTTAGAATAAAAAAAATATTTTTCAAAAATAGAGGGGGGAGGGGGCCAGTGCGCTTACATATATCCACAAGTGTAATATGTTTTTGCATATTCATATGCTCCATTATGCACTGAGCAATTCAGTGAAAACCCCAGCTACCTATCTTGTTTGTTTATTAATTAAAGGGGTTTAAATTTTCAAACTTCAAAGCTTCGTAGAGGGCGCCACAGATAATTCATGAGATTCTTTAAAAAACAGATCGATAGCCCTTTTCGGGATCTATCAGTGTATGAAGTTTAAACAAATTCCTGTGGGCAGTTTTTGAGAAATGATTTTTAGAAAATTTCCAAAATTTTGAAAATTTGTAATTTAGGCGCCTTAATATTTTTCAAAACACTTTTTATATCACCTCATGTTAGCCTTCATATACTATGCAGAAAAAAAAAATCAATTGAATCGATTCATCCGTTTTTGAGTAATAGGGCGTTAAACTCAAAATTTTAAAAAAATCATAGCGCCCTTCATTTTAAACCTAGCGAGTTCGGCAAAAAACTAACAAATTTTTCTTATGACCCTCTATCGTTATCCGCGATAAAATTTTCAAAATTTTAATCACGAAAACAGTGATACCAAAAAACATGCGTAACTTCCGCTTCCGGTTTCGGATTTTTTTGAAAAGCTTATTTTGTCGATGAATTTTCGATACACCTCCGCATTCCAAAGCGCATCAAAATCGGAGCAATACTTTCGCTGTAGGAGCGTCACCCACCCACACACCCACACACAGACAGACATTTTTTAAAAACCACCTTTTTGGGTTCCTAGAGGCCCAAAACGGATATTTCTGTAAAAATCTCGATTTCCAAAATTTTCATGATTCCAAGACTTTCCTATACCCTAACTAACCTAACTAAAAATTTGTTTTTTTTACTTGCCTCGTCTCAAAGACGAAGGGAGTAGGTATAGTAATTGCAAAAAATAACCTTCCGATATTTCAGATATTCACGTTTCAGGGTCCCTAGATGACGAAAAACAGGTTTTCACAATTCCGTCTGTCTGTATGTCTGTCTGTTGCCGGTATAAGTCAAAACTATTTGTTGGAGAAAGACGATATTCTGCCTTCCTAGCATAAAACTGAGAAATTTAGGTCAAATGTATGCAGGTTGAGCACCTTAAAAACTAATGTTCTGCCTAATTTTGCTTTAACTCAAAAACTATTACTTCAATGAAAGTAATTTTTTGCTCAGGTTCTTACCCTTGATGGAAAAGGGCATATTTTTAACCCAACATATACAGAGTGAGCATCCTAAAAAATAAAATTTTGTTTATTTTGCTTAAAATGAGAAATAGTTAAAATTAATAATTTTCACATAGCTCAGGCATCCAACAGATACAGATACAGAAGGTAAATTTTGTAAAAGAGACTAAAAGGGTCAATAAAAAGTGCGTTCTATTTAAGGCAGCCGCATCGCATAGATGCGAGGGGTCCTCCGTGGCCGTATCCAAAAAAACTGGCTGTTCTCCTACGGGCCACTGCCAAGCTTTGAAATCGCAACCACATGCGCTGAAACTGGAATCCCACCGCCGGTAATGGTTTTTCTTAAATTTGAAAATTGATGCAGTTCGCATTACCAAGTGTTTCCTTTTATTATTCCAGTATTACTAGGGACGTTAAGATATTTTTACCCCTCGTTTCCTTTGATTTTTAAAATTGTTTAGTGTCACAACGTCCACATGCGGGGGAAGTTCAGAGTAAAGCCGTTTACAGATTTGCTAATGTTCGTTTGTTGTTCTCTAATGTAGTTGGTAGATTTAATTGCAACTATTGGAATTTCTAAACATGTACCATACAAACTAAAAATGTCTTTAAATCTCCAGAATTCTTGAATGTTTCTTTAATTCTTCTACGTCTGTACGCCTTCTTTCGTTTTTTGGTTTTTAGATTCATGTCCATTCTGTTCAATACGTTCTCAAAGTAGTCTGCTTGTTTGCGCAAGTTTCTTAGAAGCTGTACAAGTTGGGATGAAATTTCATTAAAAGCCTACAAAGTAATCCTAAAATTCTGCCATCTTTTCATTTTCCTGAGTGTCGTCTTATATAACGAGCCATCCGTCTTCTTCACGGTCCAGAGACAATTAAGCTAATGCGGAACGCATCCTTTTTTATATTTTCATCTTTGATGTACGCTGCAACAAGTCCAATGGCTAATTTCTTTCTTCTGAGCGACTGGTCGAAATGGTAATTACATCTGCGTATATATGTAGCAGGAAGCACAGCTTTAAAAAACTTTAAAAAGCAAAAAAAACTTGTAGTTCCAAAGTTTCAAAAGGAAGATCAATGTCACTTGCAGAGACTGCTTCATTTCTAGACCCTTGTCTTATGCTGCCCTTGAATGAAAAAGGTGGACTTATGGGATACGTATAGTGGAAATTTTGTCACAAAATCAAGTTCGTTTGTAAATAGGCTTCCAAACTCTTGACGGTAGATGTCTGGAATAGAAGCGTCTTCTTCACGAGCTCTCTTTTTTACACCGTATTTAGCTTTTTTAATTTTATGTCGGGTACACATGCTGCTCCACCTGCAGCCTGTAGTATAGTTGGAGCAAAGATATTTCGGAAGCTTCAGGCTACTACTTAAAGGTTAATGAGCATGGCAGGTGGGATTATGTTGTACACACGACAATCCCTTTGTAATAGTTCACAAGCAAATTCATATCCTTAAAATCGAAATGCGGCTACGGAAACGCAATGTTTGTTAGTGTTTAAAAACTTATTATTTTTATTTAACAACATTGTTAATAAAAAAAGATACAATCAAGAAAGACAAAAAATTATAGAAAATATGTATATGCAACAAATAACTACAGTTTATTGATTGATATATACAAAAAACAACAATTATGAGTACAATATATAAATTAATTTTCGTTATCGCTATCACATGGCCAATCGTCACTATCGCTGTCTCTTAAATTAATAATTAATTCTGGAATATCAATAAATTTAAAAAATTGGTCTTCAATGCCAATCACATGCCGAACACAGTTTTTCCAGCTATTTACATGAATTTTATTAACTTCTTCTTTAATTATTTCTATCATTTTCTCACTAAACTTGGGGCATTGGTTACGTTTTCGAATGTGTGTTTTTAATTCTGCCCATATCATTTCTATAGGATTCATACAACAATGATATGGTGGCAATCTTAAAACTCTATGGCCTAGTTCTGTAGCTATGGTGTCTACTACATATTTTTTAGAGAACTTCTTAATGGACAACACTTCCAGTAATTGATTCTTATTGTAAGTTTCTTGAAAATACATGTTGTTCTTGTAAAGAAAATCTGTAATTTCTGCTTTAGTAGAATTACTATTTGGCACTTTTTCAGCAAGCCTTGAGTGATAACTGGCGTTGTCCATAACGATCACACTATTAGGTGGCAAATTTGGTAACAGCTTATTTGAAAACCACGACTCAAACACATCTGAATTCATGTCTTCATGGTAGTCCAATCGACAGTCTCTTATATTTTTCGCAGATAATAGGAGACCATCGTTCACCCATCCCATCTCAGAGCCTACATGTAAAATTATAATACGTTTTCCTCTTGAAGGTGGAATGTCTAATTGGCATTTCCGAGAATTATCTGTCCATCCTTTTTGAACCACATCATGTGTGTCATACCAAGTTTCATCCAAGTAAAATATCGGTCTCTGTTCTTCCCGAAACTTTTTTATCTGTTGTAAGTATTCGCATCGCCATTTTCTAATCCGCGGAGATTCCATTATTTGTTGTCTTTTATCTATCTTCTTATAGCGAAATCCCATATTTTTTAGCGATGTCCTTAATGTCGTCATTGAACAATTTATACCCATGTCACCAATGATCGTATCATGAATAGTTTTAATTGTTGGCACCACATTAGTTTTATACATGTCATAAACTACGCCGCGTATTGCATGTTCATTAGGCTTTGTTAATATTTTGTGACACCCATAATCAGAACGCCGTTTACGTGGCAGCGCTTGATTTTTCGCAATTTGAAAAACCGTACTTTTTGGCACTTTAGTTAAAAACGCAGTTCTTCTCACAACATTGCTTTCTCCTTCAGAAATTAGTGCGTTGTATACATTCAAGACTATGTTTTTCGCATCGTCGGATAAAAAATGCATTGATCGCTGGCTTGGTCTCTCTCCCGCATCATCAACTTCTTCTAACTCATCACATGGAGCAGCGACTTCTTCAACTTCATCCTCAATTTCATTAGTATCCCATGGTCTCCACATATTCCACAAAATACAACACAACACAAATACTAGATGATAATTAACGTGCGTCAAAGTATAACAGCAACGTTATTATTAAATTTGGGAAGTAAAGACAAGTCAAGTGATTTATATAATTTATCTTTCATTCTAATTACTGGAAGGGATGTAGTTGTAAATACATACTTTAATGCCAATATGACGCGACGAAACATTAAATGTCGATTTCTCTTATCTAGGAATGTCATTTGAGCAAAAATAATTTATTCCTCAATCAGGGCATAATCGCATAATGTGTTTATTTACCTAGTAAAATTAATTTTGTCATTCAATATTATTAGATAATTAAATATAAATTAAGTAGAAACTTCACTACAAAACGAAATAAATACCACCTTGGAAATATTCCCACCTTTGCGTATACCTGGCACGACTTAAGCGGACTAACAATAGTAAACTCATTTGCGGTTTAACTTTTAAAGCTCGCTCTGTCCGAAGTATCTTTGCGTCTACTATACATCTTCACCTTTGGTTTTCATTCTACCTTTGCAGTGATGATGGTTCTATTTAACACATACCCAAGTAGTCATAAATGTCACATCTTCCTTATTCTTTCGGTATATACGATACTGGTATCCATCGCAAGAAAAGCTAGTTGGGGCGCTTTACAATAAATCTAACCAATGAAACTGTTGGGAAGGGATGCTAGCAGGGCCGCGCCAAGCCAGTGTGCAATGTGTGCACGGCACACGGGCGGCCAAATTCAGGGGCGGCCAAAAAGGTTTAAAAATTATATACAAATTACAAAAAAAAAAATAAAAAATGTACAATTTTTTTACTTTACAAATTTTAGAAGTTCAAAAATATGTACCTATATAGGTATAAAAAATGTTTATTGTGTAAATGAACACCTGATAATATGGTTACATGGATTATTGTTTATGTAAATTCTCGAAGTTAGTTTTTATTCCGTGGCGGCTAATTGTTAAACGAAGCCAACTTGAAGGAACGCTTTCCATGCATCTTTATGCAATGATTACAAAAAAGCCGGATATATATCAGAAGCAACAAAACGTGACTTTTCAGAAAACTGGCAGCTGGCGGCTTTTATTGACTCTGAAACATATCGTATTTATGAAGTAGGTATTTATATTATTTTTGATCGGGGTGTCGGCGATCTCTTTTGTCGGTAAGTACCTAATTGTTTAAAGCTGATTTTAAGAAATATAATATTATATGATGCTTACATTAATGCTGTGATAACATGGGTGCAATGATAATTATTTGGTCATTTAATTTTTGAATTGGCTGCAGAGAAGATCGAGTAGAGAAAATTAATTTTTTTAGTGATTGTGTTTTGAAGAAAGTTGAAGAAAAGTTATAAATATGGTAAGTACCTACATACATATCAATCATATATCAATCAATACACAGATAGTTACCTACATATTCTTAAATTGTATTAAGTAATAAAATTGTTATAATTTTTCTAGAACAGAAAAACGAAAAGGCTGTCGGGTTTTTAGTATCGAAAACAAAGTCTACAAAAAAAAGAAGAAAAGAAAAAACTGGCCAATACTTTAGAAAAATATTTGAAGCCAGAAAATGTGTCAGCAGAAGCATTAGAATCAAGCTCTAGCTCTCTTTCCGGGCCACTTAATGAGCCGTGCGTCCAAGAAGTCGAAATGGAAATTATGAGGGAAGATTCCGAATCTGGGGAAGAGAAGGTGACTTCATCTGACTCGGAGTCTCCAAAACCAGAGAGAAGAGAAGTTAGTGACGCTGAAGAAGCCAGCACGTCACCCTCATCAAGGCTTTCTGAACTAAAGAAATTTGGCTGCTCATCAGATTCACAGCAGTCGCAGCAGGACACAGCAACCTCAGATGATCCTGGAGAGTGGCCTGAGATAATATCAACAACATTAACAAAAATTTTAGTAGAAAGAGGGCCTGTTCAGGTAACGCAATTTAATTTCCCAACTAATGAAAATGGTCGAAGGTTTTCGAAAAAATATTTCTACCGTTCTCTTCCAAATGGAGAAAAAATTAATAGACCGTGGTTAGTTTATTCAATAAAAAATAATGCAGTTTATTGCTTTTGTTGTACAATATTTGGCAAAATTAAAAACAATTTTTCGCAAAAGGAAGGTGTTTCTGACTGGCAGCATTTGTCACTATTGATTTCAAGGCACGAAAAAAGTGATACTCACAATGCAAATGTTAAAAATCAGTTAGAACTTATAAAATTGTTATCAAAAGAACAAACTGTAAACCAGACGCAACTACGTTTGTTGAATGCAGAAGCAAATCACTGGCATGCTCTGATTGAGAGAATAATTTTAATAATACAATATTTATCACGACAGTGTCTTGCTTTACGTGGGCAATCTAATAAATTATTTGAAAGCAATAACGGTAATTTTTTAAAAGCTGTTGAGATGATCTCAAAATTTGATTCTGTTACGTCAGAACATGTGCTTCGGACTCAAAAGTCACAAAAAGATGAAACACGAATGGTAAATTATTTAGGGGACAAAATTCAGAATGAAATAATAGATGTCATTGGTAACAAAATTAGAAATAATATTTTGGATTTAATTAGAAAATGTAAATACTATTCTATCATTCTTGACTGTACACCGGATATTAGTCATATCGAACTTGACTATAATTTTTAGATTTACAATGTTGAATGAGTCCTCAAAAAAAATTGAAATACGCGAGCATTTTATAGAATTTTGTCCTATTAATGATTCAACTGGAGTGGGTTTAAGTGAATTTTTAATGAATTTACTTTCAAAGTTGAATTTAAATATTTACGACATGCGTGGCCAAGGGTACGATAATGGGGCAAATATGCGCGGCAAACATAATGGTTTGCAAAAAAAAATTTTAGAAATAAATCCGCGAGCATTTTTTGTGCCGTGCACAGCCCATACATTAAATTTAGTAGTGAACGATGCTGCTAAAGTTTCTTTTGAGACTTCTGGTTATTTTGATATAGTTCAAGAATTATTTGTTTTTTTCTGCGTCGGTAAAAAGATGGTCAATTCTGAAAAAAACACACAACAAACTTAAATTTAAAACCACTTAGTGATACACGGTGGTCTAGTAGAATAGACGCTGTGAAGCCCCTGCGTTACCAAATTGGGCAAATATATGATGCATTGGTAGAAGTAATTGAAGATCGTTTATCCGTACAAGACCACAGTGCTTCACATCAAGCCAAATCTTTGGCATTAAAAATTCAGAGTTATAAATTTTTGTGCTCAACAATTATTTGGTACAATATTTTAATCAAAATTAATGTTTTGAGCACGATGATGCAAAATCCTACTATAAATATAAAAACTTGCTTAGAGCATTTTAAAAATTTTGTTAGATTTTTTCTTAGCTCTTCGATCAGATGAAGAATTCAATAATGTTCTTACTGACGCTAATACACTTGCGGATGAACTCGGTATTGAACCTAATTTCCCTGCTGTTCAGTCTGTTAGACCACGAAGAAAACCCAGACAATTTGATTATGAACACAGTGATGAACCAATTATTGATCCAAAAAATTATTATAAAGTTAACGTTTATTTTAATATATTAGATCAAACTTGATCGTCTTTAAGAGACAGATTTGAGGGAATAACAAGATATGATACTATGTTTGGATTTCTCTATAATATGTTTGATTTAACGGAAAACGAGCTATTACAATGTTGTAAAGATTTACATCTTCATCTAACTGATGATTCTAGAAAGGAATCAGATGTAGATGGAATAGAATTATTTGAAGAGATACAATCTTTAAAATTACATCTTAAACCTACTTCAGCTGAAAAGCATCAGTTAGAGCCCCAGTCCATTCTTGAATATATTTTTGAAAATCAGCTCATAGCATCATTTCCAAATATGTCAATAGCTCTTAGAATATTACTCACGTTACCAGTTTCAGTTGCGTCTGGTGAGAGATATTTCTCCAAACTAAAAATTATTAAAAATTATATGCGATTCACAATGTCACAAAACAGATTAAATAATCTGTCTATAACAGCAATAGAAAGCGACACGATGGATTCCATCGATTTAGAATTAGTAATTAAAGAATTTGCGGAGAAAAAAGCTAGGAAAGTTGCTTTTTTATAATTTTTTAAAATTTTGTTGTTTTTTTATTAATTTTATTCCACTATTTTTTTGTAAATTTTATTGTTAATAAAACTTTTTTAAAATTTCTGTTTTTCACTTAAATTAATTTGATTTGTTACAGTTAAACTAGGTATGTACTACATAAAATTTATATTTTACAATAAAAATGTAAATTTTGGGGCTGCAAATTTGGCTCTGCACACATGCGGCCATTGATGCTAGCGCGGTCCTGGGTGCTAGTTATTATTGGGGATTTTTCATAGTTCGTTATTTCAAAATAGACAATTTGCGATTGCTCAGCAGTATTATTTCCATCATTTTTTTAGACTAACGCCTCGTGTAAGATGGTATACCCTGTTAAGTATCATCTGATGACGGACCGTTTGTAACCAGCCGTTCGATCAATCAATGCTACCTACCGCTGTAATATTTCTAGTTTAGAAATCATATGTTAATTTGAGGACTTGCGCAGCACAAATTTTACCTGGATGTAAAATTCTGTAAGAATCTGTTAAGAAATAATATTTCGAATATTTTGTAGAGATGGCATAAGAGGGTGAATGGTCAGAAACTTTTCGGGTTTGATGGATATTTCCCAGGTTTTAATATAGGTTATTAGGTAATATTAGTTTGTTCATCAAATTTCTTGACTTTTTCTACTCTTATGTCATCCAAACCAGCCGTTTTCCCATTTTTAGATTGTCTGGTGGTGTTATCTAATTAATATGTATCAAATAATCTGCGAAAGTAGTTGCTTTTCCTTATTCATCCCTAAGAATTTGGTTTTATTGCCACTCACTAACAGCTGATGTGCTATTTGGTCAACAGAAATTAGTGTGATGACAAGTAGTTGAGTAGCTGTTAACACGTCTAAGCAGTCTTCATCTTTTTGGCTGCTTCTAGACATCTGTATCATCGTCTTGGTGCAACGATCATGTAGCACGCAGCAACCAATGACATCGGTTCTCTGCCTGCTTGAATAGTGCCTTTGTTGAAATGTATTTTTCAAAGGGAGATAGATAATAGATAATAATTTTAGCAGCAGATTCCGGGGGAACTCTTTACATGGTTTCTAAGATAGCTACAAATGTTTCCCAGTTAGATTTTTTAAAATTAAATCTCTTGGCTATCTTAATAACTTTTGGGCAGATTGCTGGTACCATGTAGTTGGCATATAACAGTTCTATACTGTAGGTCAGTAATTGGCTTCCGAATGCTTTGAAACATCTTCGCTTCCAAAAACAAGATCTGGAATGTATCTCCATCGGCATCTTGCTCTGTTAAAGGAGTATCTCTAGATTAGACACATTTGTTTAGATTCTGCCCATTGTATTACTGATTCTTCATCGTTATCGTCATGTTCATTTCCCCAAATATTACTGTGACTGTTGGAATCACCAATAGAGAAATGGGATTTCTGGTTTGTATAATTAATAGGTTTACCAAAATGAATGGGAGCATTTGGTGGTTAATTATATATCCACAATATCATGCAGCTGGAGATCTCGATTGTTGGAATTCCCATATTGCCTTCTTCGCTGCAAGCAGTTGACAGTATGATTTAACAAGTTTGGCACTATTATACTGCTCATGGGTTCTTTCGTGGTGAATCCCAAGCCAGCTACCTTAGGTGATCGTTGTCGGAACCCCTATGTGTCTCTGAGTTATAAAGAACGTCCGTGTGTCCTGGTTTCCTCCCTATCTGCAAGCTTGACTAATGAACCAGGAAGAGCAGCATTGCCGATGAAGCAGAACCAGAAAACCCTACCAGTTTCAGTCAGCCAGTTCTGACTTGCTTGGGCTAAAAACTGCGGAAAACGTTGGTTGGAATTTTCCCAGCAATAGGTAAAGAACAAATACCTAATCACACTTAGTCTTCGCTTAAGTTCAATTATAAACCCAAGCAGTTCTTGGAAGGATGAGAATGTTCAAATAAACACTAAGAATGTTTATCTTGCGTGGCAACTGAAAACCCAGACTGAGCATACAGTCACTAATAAAGAATTCAAAGCACAAAAATGTTGGTTCCAACAGGCTATCGCCAGCTTCAAAAAAAAATCTTTGAGCGTTATTTCCAGGATGGTCTCTGTTTTTTTACATAGTACACAAATATCAAACTCATCTGTACGAACTTAGAGTGCAATCACCTTCTGATAAAGTAATAATGCAAACACGGTGGGCTTTCTGTCAATTTATTCATGGCATGCCACAAATCCGATAAAACCGTTCACGCGGATCAATTCGTGCAGGTGCTGGGAAACGCGTCCTTGATGCTTCCATCGCCGTGTTTTCCGATGCATAATTTATCGCAGTTCGTTGGAACGGTCCCCCATGACGATCTCTTGACGGCTGATTTAGCCGTAAATGTAAATATAATACTGGGAATAAATTGCGGCCGATAATTCGTTCATTGTCAGGCAGGAAAGTACCAATATGCGTTCCCCAGAACGCAGACGGTGGAACTCGGGCCTCGTTACGGCGTTCCTTCAAGGATATTTCTCGGGATTTTCCACGGCGGACTTTTCGATTTCTCCGTGGGGGCCTCGGGGCTGTCCGACGTGCGCTTTGCAATTTTCTCTGGTCGCGGAAGTATTTTTAGACTGGAACTTCGCGGTGTTGTTTACATAACATTTTTTGCAAGCAACGTGAGTTTGCTTTTCCCCATTACGTTAGACGTTAGAGATTTGTTGGGATACGGTTTATGTATTGGTTTGCTTTCTAGCGTGTTTTGTTTTCCAAACATCTTTACTCAGTATTTTAGTAAATGTACTCAAAAATTGTATTCAATTATATGATGCCCATACTTTGTATTTTGTAAGCTAACATGATAACTATTAATTATACTGTGTTAGCCACAAGTAGGTAACTATAGCTTTGGAATGCGAATAAATTTATTATAATTCAAAAATTCACTAATACAAATCTGAGCTGCATGGACAGAAGTTAAACAGTCCTGTATAAAGAGAGTTTGGCAGAATATTTGTCTGAAGTTTCTCATTATCAAGATTTTTATTCTGAACACCAGGTTGCATTCAAGATGTGAATTATTGACACGGCATGATCTCTTCGATTTAAGGATGTACGTCAGCCAAACGTGGATGCATTTCTCTGATCTCACCAGCGCAGTAGCCAGACAATGATTCCAGGGAGGGCCAAAGTTTTCATTAAAAGGACAAACATATATTTTCATAAATGATAAAACATACGAATAGGTACAAATAATTTTTAATTTATTAACAATAAACGGAAAAGAAGAAGTACTAGAACTGAAGAAATTAACCAAGCAAAAACACAAATCCTAGATATAAGCGAGGAACTGGAGAAAATAATATTAGCAAGAGGTACGTAATATATTATTCTGGAAGTAATTTACAAGAAAACAACAAAGAAGGAGCAGCAGTAATAGTAAACAAGTAAATCGCAAAAAAATCAGCAATTTGCAAATGCCAAAGTCCGACGTACGGCTGTCCTAAGTATTTTTTACTCAAGGATATACATGGTGTTACTAAAATGGCGGAAAAACTACACGTGGCTGTACTTCGTAAAATTCTGAATCGAAAATATTAATACTAAAATGTTGGATTGGTATTCATGAGCCCTCACGAGTGGTAGATATTTTTTTTTAGGTAAAGTACCTTTTCTGTTCTAAATACATAAAAATATAATCAGAAAAAGTTGTTCAGGATGTAAAATTATGGTTCCATTCAAAATGTCAGAGATATCGACATAAAAGTAGGCCGATATTTCTGAAATTGTGCATGAGAGCTTAATTTTACATTTTGAACAACTTTTCTTGGTGATATTTTGACGGGAGGGCTCGTGAAGACCAATCCAACATTTTAGTATTAAGATTTTAAGAATATAGCCACATGTAGTTTTCCCGCCATTTTAGTAACTTAAATACGTCGAAATATTTCAGGTTGGTAATACTTAGCCATTAAAAAAAAGTTAACATAAACCAATTCTAAAAATTCTTTGTTTTTTATCGTATATTTTTTATAATTTCCTTATTAGTGCAGCTATTTAAACCAAATTTGGTGCACCTACACAGTACACTTGGGAAGGACCCTTTAAAGTGTGATATTATCAAGCTCTACAATTAATCCCAGTGGCGGAAATATGGGTAATTAGTCCCATCAATTTTATAAAGAAAAATGGTAACATCCTGTAGAAAATTAAAAGTGGTCTCACTTAAAATTAAAGCATTTCATTCTAGACGTAAAGTGTCCCTTCAATTTTTATTTGGCGTTTTTGAAAAAAAATGGTTTCTATCTAGAATTAAATTACTTATCTTCAAATGAGTTTTTCTTGTTAAATTTATAGCACTGCTTGCACATCGAAAACAACGAATTTTTGAATACTTCTTTATATGAACTGTTTTCTTAAGGATTACCACTTTGAAATATTTCAACATATATAAGAACGGAAGAGTAAGATCTGATATAGAAGTAGGACTAGGAATACTGGGGAACTCTGGAGAACAAACCAAAACCAAGAATGGAATGCAAATGAAGTTTTCCAATCGGGAATAAATAAGGATTTATCAAAATGGCTGAACAGCATGAAGTATTTAGACATAGAACACTAGAATATACTAAAGAAACATTAATAAATATAGCTAAGTTGGTATGTGGCACTACGAAAACAAGTACAAAAAAATACAAAACAAGATGGTGGGCAAAAACTATCAAAGAAGCAATTAGAATGGATTAAATTTGCATGGCGAGAACAAGGAGAGAAGACGATCAAAATAAATACATAGAAGCTAGAAACAAAGCAAAAGCCGAATCAAAAGAAGCTAAGAAGAAAAGTTGGATATAGTTTGGAGAGGACGAAAACGCAACACTTAAAAGTATTAACAGAAAATGTTGGGGTATTCTAAAACTTTTAAGGAGAAAGAAAAGTACGAAAATTCCAAGCATAGTAGATAAAAAAGTCGTATTAATATCAGATTTGCATGGGTTATTAAATTCAAGGGAAAACTTTTACGAAATGGGGGTTTTGGTCCCAGGAAAAGAAAAGTTAGAGGAAAAATAAACAAGAGAAAGAGAAGATCAAGATTGTGAACCAATAACCTTGGAAGAGGTCCAAGAAGCAGTAACAAAAATAAAAGTAGGCAAAGAATCAGTGATTACTTAAATTTATGAAATATGAGATGGTGCATAGAAAGTAAATAAATGCAATACTCCCAATGCATAGAAGTGTTGACCCTAAAGATCTCAATAATTATAGACCAATGATACTGACACCATTAATACTCTAGAAATAGCAACTTTCTGTAACGCCTGCTGTTGAATTCTCTTAAGGTCATTATTTTCAAAAGGTTTGTCTGTATAACGATGAAAGTAGCTGACATCTAGGAGAAAAGTTAATTTTATGAGGAAGAAGGGGGACCATATGATTTGCTGCAGGAAGAGCGAAAGTTCTTACAGAAAGGGCTTTATATAAATAAACACACAATTATTAAATAATTAAAATTATAAATTACTTCCTAATAAAATTATATACACAAGTATATATAAAATTATAAATTGCAGTTTTGCCAATATTAGGTAAATTTCTTTTATATTTGGAACCGATCACTATCCCATTCATGATAAAATCAACTTACTTTACACATTTTCCTGTTATGCGATTATTTCGCCGAACCCATTAATCTCGTAATGTCGTAATGCGACGGATGCCTGTACTGATGGTTATGGCTAACGCTGCACATATTTATAAAGATAGTTGCCATTTATTTATATTTAAAAGCGCCCTTAAAAAGTGTACTTCGATATTTATTATTATTGTTAAAATCGTGTTGGTATGACGTATTACTTTCCCTGTATAAATAATTTAAGTAGGTACTAGGTATCTAAAATCGTGTGCATTAAATTAATTACTCGTGGTATAAAGATTACGACTATGTCACTATATAGTTTCTACGATCACTTGTTTTCTATGATGTAAAACATATTTTTCTTAAAAACATATTAGTTCCAGTTTTCGCACAAAAACACATAATAACCTAATTTCGTTACTACTTAAAATTATCAATTCAAATTATATGAAACTATGATTTCGTATAGAACCGGCAAAAAATAAACACAATTTTTGATCAATAAAGGGTTCTAACTATCAATAACATTAAGAGATACAGAAAAGCTTACAACAACTCTTAAGACTGGCAATTAAAGCTATTTTTAAGAATTTTAAACTACCCGTTCTTGGATTCGTTTCTCCCGAGAGTTTCTCATGGTTTTTGAGCAGCTTTAAGTGGTCTTTCCAAGTAGAGTTGTGCATAAAGCAACCTAAATTAAGGTGAGTTGTGATGTTGTGAACGCCTTTACAGTTCATATGTTTAACTACGATTTCAAAGAAAAAATACCATGAACTTAAAGAGGGAGGTTATGTTATTCCAAACATTTAATCAAAAATATTTTTTCTACGACCACTACTAAAAGTAGACCTTTTTTCGCTAGCTTACTTCACTAAAAATGATGTTTTATAATTTAGCGTGTTAAAAGTGAGATCAGCTGTTTACTTTTAGCCCATGTGCTAAAAGTAAGCAGCTGGTGTCGAATTTAGAATTTCGAACTGGATGTGAGGTTGTAAAGTTATTCTAGTTAGGTACTTCTTTCGTTAGAGGTAAAGTGTTTTTTAAAGAATTAAAGCATAATGTGATAAATAAAGTAAACTGTATAATTACCTACCTTTGATAACTAACTTTGACAGCTACTAGCTGCAGAAACAGTCACCTGCGTGGCAAGGCCATCTCTTTACTATGACATAAATTATAACTGTCATAAATGGAAACCTTTGTTAAATCGACATTTATGGATTAATAACAGTAAATTTAAGGCCGTATAAAAAATATTGTGTGCAAACTCGTGCTAAAAGTGTTTATGCACTCGACATGTTATGAAACTCAGCCTTCGGTTTGGTTTCATAATTTTCATGTCTCGTGCATAAACGTCCACTTTTAGCACTTGTTGCTATTATTTTTTAATAATGTTAATAAATGTACATAGTTGGGACAGGTTATAATATGTGAGTTCTAGTTAAAATATGCACTAAAAACACCTTAAAATATGAACATCTAGGTTCATGTCATATCGTTACTATGAAACTTTACGATTTAAGATTCTTCTGCCCATTTATATTTTAGCTACATGTAGTCCTTGGTTCATATTTGCATAACTTAGGTCTGGGTTTATATGTCCTTTTATATGCCAAATTCGAGTTAGTACATCACCAAATTCGAGTTAGTACATCACAGCACCTGAAATCGAAAATGATTAAAATGTCTGTTTTGCAAGTTAGACATACAAACAGAATTCAATGTTATTGTAAGCCTATAGAATGATTTAAGGGCAAGAATGTAACATAAACATGTGTGCACGTGTCACATTTATATACAATTTAGTTGAAGCTAATTTTAAGTGTGTCATATAGAAGCGTGGGTTTTAAATATAAGCGCAAACACTTAAACATTTTCGGATTAAGCCAATTAAGGTTTCAAAACGTTCCATTTTACCTGAGCAAACTTACGCTGTAATTTATTTTTTAAGTAATTAGTATTAATTAAATTATTTGTAATTATAAAGTTTTAATTTATTTTCCATTTAGTAAGTTATTCTCATTGGTTCAAAAATAGTCAGGCCATTTTAATTCGACAAGTTAGATTCATTGCTAACGATTATTTTAAACAAAAGATAGTTTGCTATATACACTTTTGGAGAGCGAAGGCAAGGGTGAATTGTCATTTTACTTGTGCAAAGGTAGGTAAGCTGTACAACTGTGCGCTCCAAAAATAAAATAATTGCATAACAATTTCTTAATAAAAAATATTGTTTATGATTGTTTATACCTGAAAGTGACTGTTCCTGAATAAATCAATAATATTCAGCGTTTTTATTTCTCTTGTGGTTGCACAAGTATATAGCAGCATAGCATCCAATTATACTTCTACTTCCAGGTATGTCTGTGTCACTGCGTCCATGCGAGTACAACAAGATCTTTGTGAGCATCGATTACCAGAGTTCACTGTTAAATGAAGCAAGCGGATTAGAGTGATACCTTGGAAATACATAAGCAAATAGACACATATTGATCAACTCTAACTTAAGATTCACTGCGAAGCTGGTCTACGTTACTACCTCCCATGTAACTGGCCTACCTAATTGCCTCCGAAGCAACGTTCCTATACAGCAATCCAGTTATCCTGTATACAACCCTGAGCTTTCCTAACAGGTACTGCAGCAGAGCGTTTTTCCTGGGCTTCGACAAGTCAGCACAAACACTAGCGGCCATTAGCCGTTGCATCTGAGCTAATTGTCCTGAGTATCTGTGGTTGAATTAGCACCAAAGGTTCATCAGTAATATAAAAAAAACTAGGATTTTTTGTCTAATTAATTGACATATGAGTTTTGGGTAATTTTTCCAGGCCACATACGTGATTATGTACTTAAAGACCCTGAGAGATATAACCCTGCATTTGATTTCATTTGTCGAGGCTATCTTTTATGCTTATTAAATGAATTATTGCGAGACGCCTAAAGTCGGGGTAACTGGCAATCCTTTTAATTGAAACACACTCGGACACGAAGACCAAAGCTACTGAGATTAATAAGAACACTTAAGTAGATACAAATACTTGCATTTATTTTTCTGCCGTTTACAGAAACCTTAAGTTTGCGTATTTACATCTTCTTATTAACTGTCTTAATTCTAAGTCCATTCTGACCAAGAAAGCTCGGTGGGCGTTTACAAAGTTCCCAATAACCTATCAGAGCTGGTCTAAATTTTGGACATTTGGCATTACGCGGACGTGACCGTTCATAATAGTTCTATGAATTTTTACAAGCTTGAGGATTTCCCATGGGGAAATGTGGCCTGTTCGGACCCTTAGTAAATTACCGCTATAAAGATTTAAAATTCTACTAAAGCATTTGGTCCCAGCTGCAAATAGTTTTTATGATCGAGTTGCAACCGTTGCTCCTTCTAATCACGTACCGGTCATATACATCACTCAATATTTCGGTTTATGAAGTAAACGCTGCATAAACTTACTCTAATCTTATTCGTGAGATTGGAATATTTCCAGCTTCCCAAGCGAAAGGCACGTTTCTAAACATCCGCTTGTTGTAATTTAAATATGACATTTTCCTACGAATTTTACCTTAAAATATTATACAGATGGCTTACAGCTAACTAAAGTACAGTATATTCCTACATAGTTCATTAAATTAAAGAACGCAAATCGCAACAGTTGCCCCCGGATTAAGATAGTCTTTGGGGTTTAAATCTATCGATTTTTACACCACAAGACGTTCTTCTTTCGCACTTAAGCAATACCAGTCATAAATCTCAGAACTATATGGTCTCATTATGCTTACCCTAATTTAACTAACCTACGTGAATTAACATCAGTTATCTGGTGTAATTGTCAGTACTACTTTGGTTCTCGGTGACTTAACTAAACAAAATACCTAGATAAGGAATCCACGTTTCCGCATTTCTTTCCCGGTTTATAGAGAACAGTGAAATTTAACATTTGTAAAATTAATGACCACCGCAGTAATCTGCCATTCTTATTGCTCATCTGCCGTAACCAGGTCAAAGGACAGTGATCCGTTTCTACGGTAAAATGGCTCAGAAACAAATAAGGCTTTAATTTTCCGACTGCCCAGACTAAAGCTGCACATTCGAGTTCACTTGCGCTATAAGCTTGCTCCCTATCCGTGAGTTTTTTGCTCAGATACAGCACCGGATGCTCTTCTTGATTAGCATCTCGTTGCGATAAAGTCACCCCCATTCCTCGCTTAGAACAATCGGTTTGTACTATAAATTCACGGGAATAATCTGGAGCTCTCAACACCTTACCGCTCATTAATTCGTCCTTCAATCTTTGGAAGGCAACTTCTTTCTGATCATCCCATTCTACTCTGGTTTTCGCATTTTTCCGTAATGCGTCTGTAAGTGGACTAGCTATGTCTGCATAGTTCGGGACGTAATGATTATAATACCCAGTGATCCCGAGAAATGATCGAATATCCCGTTTGGTTTGGGGAGGTTGAAACTCCTGTATGGCCGCTACCTTTACCTCCGACGGTTGTCTAAATCCCTGACCTATTTTATGTCCCAGATATATCACCTCGGCTTTTCCCCACTCACACTTCTTAGCCTTTATCGTTAGGCCTGCTTGATGCATTGCCTTGAATACCGCACGTAGATGTCCTAAATGCTCCTCCCAAGTCATCGAATGTACCGCCACATCGTCCAAAAATGGTTCTGCGAAATCGTCCATTCCCTCCAATATGGTGTCCATTAGCCGCTGAAACGAAAATGGAGCAGATTGCAGCCCGAACGCTAACGTCACTGGTTCGAAAACTCCACGATGCGTTATGAAAGCAGCATATTTACTTGCTCTTTCAGTCATCCCTATTTGCCAGTAGGCTCTTACTACATCGATTAAACTCAGGTATCTGGCCTTGCTGCATTTTTCCACACATGCTTCTATATTAGGAACAGGATGTTGCTGTGGCACCGTAATAGCATTTAACGCTCTGTAGTCGATCACAGGCCTTGGATCCTTCCCTTCAGCCTCCACAATCATCATAGGCGATGAATACTCGCTGTTACTGGGCCTAATTACTCCCAATTTTAACATTTTATCGATTTCTTTGTCGATAATCTCGCGTACCCTCGGTGAGTGTGAATACGCTCGAGTTCGGATAATTTTTTCCTCCTTGAGAGCAATATCGTGTTCCACTAAGTTGGTTCTTCCGGGTCGATTTGAAAATAACCCTGGAAATTCTTGGATTAATTCCTCCAAGCTTTTCATTTGGATTTCCGTGAGTTTTCCTACCCCTTTGGCTTGTTTCAACACTTCCGAAGCACTTAAGATTTCGGTGTCTTCTATTTCCAGTTCCGGAAGATCGAGTTCTGCTCCTTCTTCACCAGGTTGTTTGATTACTATCGCAATAACTTCAGCCTTTTCAAAATAAGGTTTCAACAAATTGACGTGGACAAGAGTTTGTTTACGTTTTCCCGATATTTCTTTAATTATATAATTCGTATCGGAAATTTTCTCCACAATTTCTTTGGGTCCAGTCCATTGCATCTGCAATTTGTTGGTCCTGGCTTGCTGATACAACATAACCTTCTCGCCAACCTCGTAATATGAAGCCTTCGCCTTCAGATCATAATAACCTTTTGATTTGGTTTGTGCTTCCAAAGTCGCCGTTTTCGCGATTTCCTGCATTTGCCTTAGCCTATCGAGTAACTTTAATATGTACACTACTACCGGTTCGTTGGTTTCCTTTCCAACCCACAACTCCTTGATCATGTTTAATGGAGATCTAATCTGACGTCCATAAACCAATTCTGCGGGACTAAATCCGTGTGCCGCGTGCGGTGCACATCTCAAAGCGAAAAGCGCTTGATCGATATATTCATCCCACTCATTTCCGTTTTCGTAACACAACGCTCTTAGGATTCGCTTGTATACGCCGTGGAATCGTTCTACTGCGTTTGATTGCGGATGATATGCTGAACTGTGTATGATTTTTATACCACATCGGTCAAGAAATTCGGTCGTTAGATTGCTGGTAAATACAGTGCCCAAATCCATCTGGATTTCGGATGGAAATCCTACTCGCGAAAATATATTTAATAACCCTTTTACCACCGCTTCAGAATCTGCTACTTTTAATGGGATCGCGTCAGGAAATTTTGTGGCACTACAAATTAGCGTTAGTAGATATCTGTTTCCCTTCTCGGTTTTCGCTAAAGGTCCTACAATATCCACATTTACTCGCTTATACGGTTCGGTGATTACTGGCACTCTACACATTGGAGCTTTTTTCCTATCAGTGGGCTTCCATACGCGCATGCAAACGTCACAGCACTTGATCTTGTTTTTCACGTCTCGTCCCATCTGATTCCACCAATAATTCTGCTTGATCCTGTCAATGGTTTTGTTACAACCCAAGTGTCCCATCCACATGTTATCATGTGCGATATCTAGCAACTTGCTTTGTAATTTTTCTGGCACCATCACTTGCTCAAAGCTCCGACCCAATTTGTCCGTAATTCTCCTGTGCAGTATTCCATAAGCAATGTAGAATTTTGCTCCATTGTTTTCCTTCTTTGATTCTGCCATCTCAAAATACTCCTTTAATTTTGGATCTTCTAATTGCAGCATTCTTAAGGTTGTCGGTGTAAGTTGTGTTATGTCCGAGTAATCGACATCCGATTTAGGTATTGAAAATTGTTCGTCCTTTTCCAGGTTCGGTGATTTATACCCAATCTCCTTTTCCGCTTCTTCTCCCTGTTCGTCGGAATCTTTTCCGTCTTCTGAACTCTTTACTTCGGCATTCGTTTTTTTATTTTCATCGTGAACCTTTTCCTTTTCCATTATAGCCTTCGCCTGCGCTCTCGTTAATGCGAGCACTTGTTGAATTACCACATCCTTTTCCTTCGGCAGCATCTCCCACGTTCTATTCGATAGCAGATACGTATAATCTCGAGGCAAACGATTCGCTACAGCTGCTTCAGTTTCCACCTGAATTTCTGGCAAATTTAATTTTACCTTCGCAACTGGTAACGCCACACATTCTTCATTCAGGAGTCCTTGCACATATACATATTTCCCTGTATAATCGGCTCCTTTGATTAAATTTGTGTGCACGATATCATAGCTGGCTCCGCTATCTCGTAGTAATTTTGCTTCCACTCCATTTACTTTCGCTATTATGGTATAAGGTTCTAGCAGACCTTCCTCGTTCTTGCTCTGGCCTATCGTTGCTAAAACGACTTGTGTTTTGGGACATTCCGGTGAACCTTTATAGTGACCTACTGCACCACATCCAAAGCACTTCCCCGGCCTTCGTCTGTCGAAACTGCGTTTGTCCAAGTTTTCCTTGACAACACTTTCCGTTTGCACCTGACTTTTCCCTAAGTCATTTTTCAAGTTCGACGTCGGCTTAGTTTCGAACTTATTTTTCGATGTCTTGAAGTTTCCATTATATTGCCGTTCCGTACCTGGTCCTCTTTTGGTGACATATGTGTCTGCATGCTCTGCAGCTTCCTCCATCGTCATGGACTTGTTTCGGTCCTCCACCCAAAATTTCATCTCCCCTGGCAACGAACTATAAAATTTCTCCAAGCACATCAGTTGAGTTAGCTTGTCGAAGTTTCCTTCCGCTTCTTCGCTCTTGATCCATTCCTGGAAATTGGTTTTTAGTTGGTATGCAAATTCCGCATAACTCTGGTCAGTTTTCCGTTTCCCGTACCGAAATTTCGTTCTAAAAACTTCTGCTGTTAGCTGATATTTCTTGAGCAGACTAGCCCTGACTTTGTCGTAATCTTTGCTGTCCTCTTCTGTTAATCGAGCCACGACCTCATTCGCTGTTGGTGACAACACACTCGTCAATCGAATTGGCCACGATTCCTTGGAGAAGTTCAATTGCACACAAACCCGCTCGAAATTTGTTAAATACAATCCCATGTCACCGTCATCCTTGAAAGGTTGCAATTGTTTTGTCATATTCAAGGACATATTCCTTATTGCATTGACATCATGTACATTATTTTCATTTGCCGTTTGAGCTTGGGCCTGAGCAATTTTCACTTGAGCATCTAATCTAGCTACCTCCAATCTTTCTTCTCGCTCCCTTTCCGCTAATTCTAACCGTTCTCTCCTTTCAGCTAATTCTAACCGTTCTCTCCTTTCAGCTAATTCTAACCTTTCTCTTCGTTCCCTTTCAGCTAATTCTAATTTTTCTTTTCGTTCCCTTTCAGCTAATTCTCGTTCCCTGCTAGCTAATTCTTCCCACTTGTCCTTCCGAGGGTTTTCCTCCCAGGCACCTAATTCTACCTTAATGTCCTCTACCGAATGTTGAGCCTTAATCAATTCTTCTATGATCTCTGCCTTTTTCTTTTTCTCCGGTAATTCCAACAGATTGGCAACATATTTTAATTCGTTCACCGAAAAAATACTGTATTCGGAAACCATTGTTTGTTTTTAAATGAAACACTTGATAAAAATTTAAATTCTGTAAACCAGGAATTTTGCGTAACTCGTAAATTACCTATCGCTGCTGTAAAAACGTAACTAGTTCACAACCCGTCGAAAATTTACTATTACTGACAACTACGAGCAATACCTGATCCTATTATTTCCAAAAAAATATATACACAACCTTACTAAATCGCATAATAAGACCATATAATTCCGAAACAAACAACAAGTATTACTTACCCACAACTGGAATTTTCTGCTTTCCCCGCTGTGCTGTCGTCTTATTCCCACAGATCTGGACGCCGCCTCCCTGTTCTGAAGCCGCTTCCCTGTCTTTTTTTCTGGAGTTTCCGCCGTCACTCACTTCGACACTTTTACTGGCTTTCCCTGCACTACACTGGTTTTTCTTCGTTGTCAGTTTTACCTGACGTTGTTCCCAGAATGCTGCCTCGCCGCCCCTTCGAATGACTGCCCTCCTGTTGTCTGGCCGCCTTCACGGATTCCTTGAAATCACCTCCTCGACGCTTGCTGGTTTTCCAACGTTTCCACTCTTACGTGACGCCGTCCCCAGTCCTCTACGCCGTTCCCGGATTGACCGCTCCCGTTGGACCACGGAATTTCCTGCATTCACTCCTCGACGCTCCTGGATTTTACCTACGCCGCTCCCCGCAATGAACGTTCCCGTTGTCTGGCCGCCTCCACGGATTCCTTGCCGTCACCTCCTCGACGCTCGCTGGTTTTCAACGTTGCCACTTTTACGTGACGCCGTCCCCAGTCCTCTACGCCGTTCCCGGAATGACCGCTTCCGTTGTACCGCCTCAGTTTATTAGATGCTTTTTCCCGTCCTGTTCACGTGCTTCCCCTTGTATATTTCAACGCTTGCACTTGGACCGACTTCGAAACAAAAGAAATCTTCTGTCGTGCGATTTAAATAAGTTATAAATCCCACCGCTGTCACCACTATTGCGAGACGCCTAAAGTCGGGGTAACTGGCAATCCTTTTAATTGAAACACACTCGGACACGAAGACCAAAGCTACTGAGATTAATAAGAACACTTAAGTAGATACAAATACTTGCATTTATTTTTCTGCCGTTTACAGAAACCTTAAGTTTGCGTATTTACATCTTCTTATTAACTGTCTTAATTCTAAGTCCATTCTGACCAAGAAAGCTCGGTGGGCGTTTACAAAGTTCCCAATAACCTATCAGAGCTGGTCTAAATTTTGGACATTTGGCATTACGCGGACGTGACCGTTCATAATAGTTCTATGAATTTTTACAAGCTTGAGGATTTCCCATGGGGAAATGTGGCCTGTTCGGACCCTTAGTAAATTACCGCTATAAAGATTTAAAATTCTACTAAAGCATTTGGTCCCAGCTGCAAATAGTTTTTATGATCGAGTTGCAACCGTTGCTCCTTCTAATCACGTACCGGTCATATACATCACTCAATATTTCGGTTTATGAAGTAAACGCTGCATAAACTTACTCTAATCTTATTCGTGAGATTGGAATATTTCCAGCTTCCCAAGCGAAAGGCACGTTTCTAAACATCCGCTTGTTGTAATTTAAATATGACATTTTCCTACTAATTTTACCTTAAAATATTATACAGATGGCTTACAGCTAACTAAAGTACAGTATATTCCTACAAAGTTCATTAAATTAAAGAACGCAAATCGCAACAGAATTAACAAATCTCAAAAATTATGTGCGATATTTAGTTCCGATTACACATACGAAAAGTAATTTTGCATTAAAATATTAAGTGCGGAGTTTTGACAGTATCTTTATTGTTGCGCCAGCGTGAGACTGTAAAAATAAATTATTATAATACTGACCTTTCATAACAGGAAATTCTCATGTAGTAATAAGCAAGGATTGCAACTATGTCACTCTGTAGTTTCTACGTTTATTTGTTTTTGCGATATGTTGTAAAACTTATTTAATTTTCAGACTTTGTAAAAGTGACAACATATATGACTTAACAGACAAGGTAAATGCGTTACTTTTATGCCTAGGCATAACAGTAGTAACGACGGAAAAGTACTTCAAAACTTGATTAGCTTTCGAATATTTTTAACATTGGCCGTCTTGATTGTTGGGAACTAACGTAGACGTCAACTCTCGATAATCATAATTTTTGAAATACCTATATATTTATTTATATTAGTTGGATCGTTTGAAATAAAATGGCATATTCTGTTCGGAGTAAAATGACTTTGTGTGCCTCACCCGGCCTTGTCTGACTCGCTCATCAATCAAACGCGTACGATCTCGCCACACAAAATATCACTTTTACTTCTAATAACATAATATACTATTTTGCACTACTAGTCTCAGAACGCACCGTTATTGGTCTATCTTTAGGTCGTGAAGTTGATTTTCTCCACCAAGGGAGAGAAAGTAAAATAAACAATTTTCCCCGTGGTAACTAATAAATTGCTAAGTTACCAAATATGACTATTTTAATTTTGACGTTTTAAAGAGCTGTATTGTCAGGTTGACAGTTAAAATATTTTCGAAATTTGTTGGGAATTTAGGTATTACGCCGTTTGGTAGTGCAAAAAATAGTATATACACCACGGTAGCGAATCGTCTTATAACCTTCGCGCTTTAGATACTTCGCGCTGCACGCTCAGTATCTAATATGCGCTCAGGTTATAATACTGCGCTTCGCTACCTTGATGTATAATATACTATTTTGCACTACTAGTCTCAGAACGCACCGTTACTGGCCTATTTTGAGGTTGTGAAGTTGATTTTCTCCACCAAGGGAGAGAAAGTAAAATAAACAATTTTCCCCGTGGTAACTAATAAATTGCTAAGTTACCAAATATGACTATTTTAATTTTGACGTTTTAAAGAGCTGTATTGTCAGGTTGACAGTTAAAATATTTTCGAAATTTGTTGGGAATTTAGGTATTACGTCGTTTGGTAGTGCAAAAAATAGTATATACACCACGGTAGCGAATCGTCTTATAACCTTCGCGCTTTAGATACTTCGCGCTGCACGCTCAGTATCTAATATGCGCTCAGGTTATAATACTGCGCTTCGCTACCTTGATGTATAATATACTATTTTGCACTACTAGTCTCAGAACGCACCGTTACTGGCCTATTTTGAGGCTGTGAAGTTGATTTTCTCCACCAAGGGAGAGAAAGTAAAATAAACAATTTTCCCCGTGGTAACTAATAAATTGCTAAGTTACCAAATATGACTATTTTAATTTTGACGTTTTAAAGAACTGTATTGTCAGGTTGACAGTTAAAATATTTTCTAAATTTGTTGGGAATGTAGGTATTAAGCCGTTTGGTAGTGCAAAAAATAGTATATACACCACGGTAGCGAATCGTCTTATAACCTTCGCGCTTTAGATACTTCGCGCTGCGCGCTCAGTATCTAATATGCGCTCAGGTTATAATACTGCGCTTCGCTACCTTGATGTATAATATACTATTTTGCACTACTAGTCTCAGAACGCACCGTTATTGGCCTATTTTGAGGTTGTGAAGTTGATTTTCTCCACCAAGGGAGAGAAAGTAAAATAAACAATTTTCCCCGTGGTAACTAATAAATTTCTAAGTTACCAAATATGACTATTTTAATTTTGACGTTTTAAAGAGCTGTATTGTCAGGTTGACAGTTAAAATATTTTCGAAATTTGTTGGGAATTTAGGTATTACGCCGTTTGGTAGTGCAAAAAATAGTATATACACCACGGTAGCGAATCGTCTTATAACCTTCGCGCTTTAGATACTTCGCGCTGGGCGCTCAGTATCTAATATACACTCAGGTTATAATACTGCGCTTCGCTACCTTGATGTATAATATACAATATACCAATTTCTTAAATATATATTAGTCGCAGTTTTCGCCCAAAAAGCACACATAGTCTAATTTGGTTACTACTGATAACATATATTTTCGAAAAAGTAAGAAAATAAGCTATTATTTAAGTAGCACCATAACCAAATGTGAACTCCATTTTTGGAAATTAACTTTCGCGTTATATTTCGGCAACAAAAAATTGTAGCAGCCATATAATGACGTAATTATAATCATCGACAGCTACTAGATAAAAAATGTCTGTGACCTATTCTTATTTATTTTAAGATAATGACAATATTTCAAGATTTTTTAAACCTTTTTTTAAAGATTTTTTAAAGTTTTTTTTAATTAGCTAAAAATTAAAAATAACAAATGATTCACAGTTTTGCTTATAATACTACCCGAACTATAATGGAAAAAGCATCAAAACAACGCCAGCGATATTTTTTTATTTTAAACGTGTACAGGATGTCCATATTTCGTATATTTTACAGAATAACTCTGTATTTATCCGGCATGTTCAAGAGAAACTCATCCCTGATCAAATTAGCTTTAGAGTGTAGTAATCCATCTCGATTTTTTAAGTATTAATAGTATTTAAGCCAGTGCACTGATAAATTGTAGACGTTTTAAAGAAATTTCCTATTTACACATTTTGGAATAGAAACGTTTGTAGTTGAAAATATGTTTGAGCAAGATCACAGATCATTTAATTTTTGTGTGCTGAAGGTTTTCAGCTGTTTATGGAGATGCATGTTTTAACTGGAAAAAATGGTGCAGAAGTTTAAAATGAAAGGTATATGCTTCGCCTCGTTAATCAAACTGCAAATTCATGAAAAAAGTATGACTTTCAAAACTAGTTGTACAAATTACTATAACAGATCACTAGATTTTTTAAACGATTGTCAAAATGTCTTTTTCAAAATCTCAAGGTTATGCATCGGTTTTATGTTTTAAATTGACTTTATTGACGATTTCAGGTAAAATGTTATACATACCATTTCATGAAATGTATTCTACTGGATTCAGGAGTTTAAAAGTACGCTCCTTACAACCTCTTACAATATTCTCCTTCGTCCAGTAAAAGATAACTTTCATAACTTAATATGTAAATAACTACTATTTATAACCCACCCCAACATGAAAATTATTAAAAATGAAAAATCATGTACAATATCATGTATAATATTAAAAATTCAGTTGTAGATTGTAGAATAACTTTGACCGGAGTCCAATACGAGAAAACCACAGCAAATAAATGGCAAATCGAATAAGAAGTGAAGAATTTATCTAAGTAATTCACCAAATTTCTTAGATTAATTCTTGCCTTTAGAAACATCACATCACAGTCTACTGATTTTGAAGGTGATGCCACTACTGCACTAACATCAAAAGAATCAGAAAAGACCAAATAAAATAAACGGGAAAAAATTAAGCAGGTAGTAATGCTGCGATCTAAAAATAACTAGAAGCTGACTCTAGGATTCTGATTCTTTCCTAGGACATTAGAAGATGAAGATGAAGGAAATCAGATTCTTCAAACAAAACCGAATTGTCAAGATCTATGTACTTTACATTTTGATGCAAAAAGATACAGGTACTTGCCCCAAATATAAGATATTGTTTTCCTCTGTAGATAAAATTAAATATAATTATTATCTCTGACAATTTCTGACTCAGATTATATTAGAAATCGTTTGATATATTCGATTGACAAAATTAGATTTTTTGCTATTGTTTTTTGTAATTTATATATTTATGAACACGTCAACTGCCTAGGTTATTAGTTTGTAAGTTATTTGATCATATGTATATAAAAACTTTGAGTATAAAGAACTGGATCCGACCAAGAATCGCTACACACCACAGACTGCAAAGGCGTCGTTGTTCCTTAGCAAGATGTATCATTCGCATTTCCCACCATACACCATGATTATCAAAAGAATTTATACCAAATATTTCAGTTGTTTTAAGAATTTATTTGACACTACGAATATCAGTGACTTAAGAGGAAAAAAGTTGGTTGAAACTCCAATTAATTGAAAATTACATTTAATATTTTTGTCTATAATATATATCGAGACAATATGGATAATTTGGATGTTTTGTAACATTAAAAGCACGAGAAGTACAAACTTTTGTATATGACTGTATTTATAAATTTGTGTATTTCATATCATACGAGTATGATCCAAAATGATTTACTTATACATTATAATTATACAGTGTGGAATTTAAATAGCGCAACTCCGTTATTCTTCGCTTTTGGGAAAATATCTCAAATGGGTGTAGCGATTCAAATTGCACCGCGCTGCGAGTATTTTAGTTATTTTCAGATTTTTCGATCATTTGTTTTAAATGTTAGACGTCATCAACATTTTTTAAGTAACAACCTATTTTTTCATTTATTTCGGTAGTAAGTTTGAGTCTGTTTTCGACGATATAAGATTGTAAATAGGTTACATTAGAAAAAAATTTAAAAAGATTACGTTAAAGTTCAACTAGTGAGAATAGTTACCTGGGCTTAAAACAAAAACTGATAGTTGTACATACATTCATTTTTATGTTGGAATTATTGTCAAAGTCAAAGCGTAATCATAAGTTTTTTGTTTTAAATAGGAGTTTCAAGGCCCGTGACCAAAAGTGCTTTCAGAACTTACGAGCTAAATTTCAAGTCCTGAGACTAGTCCCGAAGATAACGAAAATGGCCCCGAAAAAGCACTACTGTTTATCTGGAAAACAAACACCCAAGAAAAGTTAAATAAAGTATTTTATCTACGACCACTACTAAAAGTAGGCTTTTTAACACTCGCTTGTTTCACTAAAAGTGACGTTTTATAGTTTACCGTGTTTAAAGAAATCAGCTGTTTACTTTTAGCACATGTGCTAAAAGTGACGCGAGGTTCAAAACTACAATTTCGAACTGCAACTGAAGTTTTAAAGCTATTCTAGTTGCTTCTTGCGTTACAGGTAAAGCGTTTTTGAAATAATTAAAGCGTTATGTAATGAATACAGTCATATGTGGAGTATAAATAATTAAATTTCGTACCTGTCCTTGACAGCACGGGCGTGGCCAAAACAATCGCCAGCCGCGTAGGCTACTATTCATTATTATGCAGCGTCGCAGATGCGAACCTTTCTTAAATCGATATTTATGGATTAATAACGGTAAAATTAAGGTCGTAGATAAAATATTGTATGCAACGCGTGCTAAAAGTCGTTTATGCGCGAGACATGTTATGAAACTCAGCCTTCGGCTTCGTTTCATAATTTTCATGTCTCGCGCATAAAAGTCGACTTTTAGCACTTGTTGCATAAATAGCTATTTTATATAAATATCGGTATAGTATCATTTTATCACTGGTATTTAAATACATATTGGTAGTATGGTATAGTAGTAAACAAGGGTAAATAACGAAGAAATAAACTATTTTAACTTAAAATAAGATCTTAGAGCTAGCTACAATGGCATTTAAAGACTCATCCCCTAATTTCAAACGTGTTTTCGTGGAAAAAATCCTGCCACTAAAATGCTGTCTCATATTCCACGCTGGTTGATATACCATACCTCGTGTGTCTACGCAAAACGCAAGTAATGCAGAATGTGCACGATGCCTGAGTAATACGCCAGACGCCGATGAATACGCATTCTAACTTTTTAATATCGTATACTCGTTCACATGATCCCGGAATTTCGCCTGTGGTGGCTGTGGGTCCGGGACTCGGTTTATTTGCAGAATCCCGGGAAGGTCCCGGTACTGGAAACCCTGGTACCTAACTAGAATTACTCTGTTAATTTCATATGAACTTTAAGGCCGTTTTTCTAAAAAAAAATCTAATGTAATCTATTCAAAATGTTATGCAGTTGTAAAGAGATTAAAACTTAGTACCGAAATAAATGAAAAAAAAAATGTTGACAACATTTGAAACAAATTACATGAAAATCTAATAATGACTTTAAAAAATGCGCTGCAATTTGAATCACTACGCCCCTCTGAGATTTTACCAAATTTATGCGCTATTTAATTTCCACACTGTATTTGGGGTTATTATAAAGTATACTTTAAATTCTTATATACTTTTAACAAATCAAGCCAACAACAAAAAGTAAACGAAATCTAATTGCTTAAAATAATGGGATTGTATTGTATCTGTAAAAAACAACTATTGACACAGTTACCAAAACGAAATCATCCCAATTTAGAGAATTATTTTCAAAATAAAACTCACGTAAAATTCAAATGATTCAAAGTTTAATAACATGGATCTGCAAACAAGAATTGGTTTAGTTCAAATACGGTTTCACATCTGATGTTATCACTGGATCCGTCTTTCTTCGATGAAATTCAAAATGGAGAAGCCGTATCTGTAACTGTTAATTGTGAACGATGCCTGCAAAATGTTAAGAGACTACTATGTAATTCCACAGTTGCAAAACGAGCACGAAAGTATTAAAAACTTGATTTTTATTCAGGATGGGGCGAGCACCACTGCACTTTTTGTTTGTTTGTTTGTTAATGGACAAGGTCGAGGCATGCAGAGTACCAGGTACCTTAGACACCGACTGCTTTGGTCATATGGTCAAAGTCCTACTTAGAATTTTGCCGAGACTAAGGAGTTCCAACCCTAGCAAGGGATCTTTTACATGCTACACATTGTAGTAACATGAGACCCACGACTTTAAATCACTTCCGAATGATGGCATTCTGTAGAAGCTTTCATCTGCATTTTTTTATTTTTGAAAACCTCACCGGGACCGGGAATCGAACTCGCCACCCTTAGATCAGTAGTCAGAATGCTTACCACTGAGCTACCGATCCCGGCCCCTGCACTTTTACCGACCAGTTAAAAAATTATTAACTAACTAGCATTCTGCACCCAAATTGGGATGTTTTTCAAGATCGTGTTTTAAGCAGACACTTTATTAAATTCATGGACACCAAGATCACCTAATCTTAACTCACCGGATTACTGACTGTGAGGTTATTTTTAAAAAGTTGGTGTTTAGAACATGACCAACAACGCTGCAAGAATTAAAAGACAATCTTAAGAGGCAAATTGTTGCAATTCTACCAGATATGTTACACAATGCTGTGTTCAATTTGGAGGAAAGGTTGGTAATATTACACCAACAAAATGGAGGTCATATTGAACATTTGTGGTAAGCAGTTTTGGACATAAAAAATCCCACTACTTAAGCAATTACATTTTGTTTACTTCTTATTATTTTGTTTACTTCTTGTTACATACATACATAATCTGTAACCCCTTATACTCGTATTAACAGTTTACACAGTGTGGTTATTAGCTTAATATATTAAAAATATATAAGTTAATATACAGGGTGTCCTTGATTTTTCCCGAAATTTTTTTTATACAAAGGGCATAAATGTTATTCTAATCAAAAACTTTTAGATAAACTTATACTGTTTTTCGAATTCTTAATAAGTTACGGCAATTTCAAAATATTAAAAACATCTAAATTTATCAATAATTTATCATCGTAACATGGATGGTTTCAGTTAGATGGTACTCCAGCTTATTATGGCAGATTGGTGAGAGACGGGTTAAACATCCATTACAATCAACATTGGATTGGCCGTGGCGGACCTGTTCAATGGCCACCTCGCTCGTCAGATATTACACTTTTGGATTTTCTTATTTGGGGTTATGTGAAATCGAGAATGTACAGAACACCGGTGGGCACCCGACACGAATTATTAGAACGCATTGCATTTTTTTATTACCTACATTAATAAATGTTCGTAATTGTTTTGTAACATACTGTAACTTGTTAAGGAAACGAACAAAAGTATAAGTCTATATACAACATGTTGATCAGAATAACATTTACTATCTATAAAAAAATCAGCACACCCTGTATATCCCTTACTTTATGATAACTCGTTACTTTGCTTTTCATATCACTTCCTTGTTTTGTTTTATGGTTACTGTTGTACTCATTACTGTATTAAATATACCTATATTATAATAAATTGTAGAAGTGTTTAGTTTATAAATTACTATCACTGACTTTCAAGGGGGGAGGGGGGGGCGGTTTTTGCAGTTCGCACAAAGGCGGCTCATATGCACCTGGCGGTGGTGAACAAAACAAAATATTATTTACTAGCAAACTAACACAAAGAAGTCAAACTTTTCAGTAATTTCGGAGGCTAACTCAAAAGTCAATTAAAAATAGTTTAGAAGCTGGCCCTAATTGAAGATTGGCAAATACAGGTTCCAGTTCGTTGTTCCTGTTTCCGGCGCTTATAACAAGTGTTCTAAGCTTCTAAGTAATGGGTGATAATAACCGACGATACATTCCGCGCTGCCAGCGATTCACATTACTGAAGCAACTTCAAGGTCGCCGAAATGCTGCCGGTTTCGTGGACTGAAAATGTGTACACGTCTGTGTTAGTCAGGAAATTAACTAGACTAGGTATTTCCCGCATCTCTTATTGCCCAATCAAATCCGATGATTTTTTAAAATTCAACCATCCATGTGTTTTTAAAGTGATAAAAAAACAAATTTTTCTTTGGGATTTTATCATTTTATTTTTATCACTTGTATCCATGGCAACCACCAAATATGTTGTTTTTAATCAAGACAGTAATTCAAACACAGCATTTAGACTGTCGTTGTACGTCAATATAACTGTCATATTCATTGCCTACTGACAGAAAATGAACCGATATTTGGGAAATAGCCCCTAACTACTTCGGGTTCGTGATGTTACTTGGAAAATTTCTTACTCAAGATTTCTTGTTTTTTTTGCAGTACCTCGACAAAATAATTTTAGCGAATTCCCTCGCCTTCAGCTAGGGAATTTGATCGAGTTAGTTTGTTACGTGATGTTTCCAAAACAACAAACTTTCGGAAAAAAGTTTTACGTATTATTACATCCGAATTTACCAGAATCTAATAACATATTAACAGCTTTACGCGCCATTTTTCCACAAACTGTCAAAATTGCTTATTGTGTATCGTTTTTTCAAAGCTGTATAGTCTAGTGAATTATCAAGTAATATTACTTTTACATCATGGACTAATTCACTAATTACAAATAGAAAATATTAATTTAAAATTTGTACTAACAGTTCGAAACTCACCTTTGTGTATCTAGTTTGTACCAGGTTCAATATGTAGAATTGTGTTTGTTGTAAAAAGAAAACTCCTTCGGCTCGGAAATTTAATCAATTGTCAATTTGACATTTGGTATGAATCCTAAAAATATAAAAGGAAAACCGATAAATAGTGGATAAAAAAGCTGACCTACAAAGTTTATTTGAATTATATAGGACGAAATTATTGTAAACACGAGCAGTCACATAAGCTTATATTTTCCTAGTGTAAACCTAAGTTTGAGTTAGAAGCGCCATCTACTGCATTCTTATTTGGAATTTAGTATATAGTGTTTTAATACTTATACTTATACAAGTGTATTATACGCTACTCTTTCTACGATCGTAACAGAAATATAAAAACTTAGTTCTGTGACACTTTTACAGTCACATTGTATTAGATATTCTAGGTTATTTTGACATTCAAACTTACGGCAAAGCGTAATTAAAACACGCCACCAATGGCAGCATGCTAAAAAGACGTAATTTGGACGCTAAGATTAAGAGTGCTACAAACGCCACCTTTGACACTAGAAACTGAGCAAAAGTTTTCATTTTGATACGATAGTAAAAAAAATTTTTTTGCGCTACCAACCTATCTCTGCTAGTTTTCAGGTTCCTTATCTGTGATGCAAAGACCAACTTCTCGCATCCTTGTTGGTTGGTATGCCAACAAAATAACAAGCCCATTATGAATGTAACGGTCCTAGGGACTGTGATAGAAAATTGTTTTGTTTGGTTACTATAGCAACAACAATTACTCACTTTATTTAGGCAAACAATATTTGTAATATTCAAGGATATTTTGATTTTTATTAGTTGATAGCGCAAAAAAAGTTATACGACACCAGATCGCTAATATTGGAACAGCCCTCAAAAACAGCAAAACTCGATCTTTCGGGTCTCGTTCTTCTAACTTTTCTCGGACTGTTCTATGGCATTAACCGATCTTTAACGTAATATACTATTTCAATCTGCCAAAGTTCATATCGTGTTATGAACGTTTAATTCCTTAAATTGTGCTTTATTTTGTTTGTTCCGGACTATTATAAATTATTATTCTTATCCATTTACTTGACACCCGTACTGTCAGTGCCAAATTTAAAAAAAAATTCTTGACTATACTTCCAAAATAGTAATGTATTTTTTATTAGACTGTACATTAATTTAATTATTAAAACGTGACAAATAAAACTTAACAATGGTGCCAACATACTGTCAGTTTGACAGTACGGATGTCAAGTAAATGGATAATATGTACTCGTACGAGCTCCTCTGTTCGTCAGTTCGCTCATTTAAGGTATTTTACCTTGTCTTGAGGAAATCCCTAACTAATAAAATAGTGTAACGAACTTGCGATCAGGCCGATGGAGACTTCTGAGTCACAGCCGTCAAGAGACGACCTTGGGGCCAGCTGCGGACGGATGAGTCATTTTCCAGATGATGCGAGAGCGGCCTTAGTGACTAATATAAGATGCGTTATGCGTTTGTCGGGAACTTCGAGTAAAGATCGCGGCGTTTCTGGAACCTTACCCAGCGAATATAAAAACACGGCCGTCTGAATCTAGTTCAGTTCTCATCAAACTCGAAGCGCGTAATATAAATGAACCCGTGTGTATATAACTCTAGTGAAATAAATAACAAATAAATATAACCATATACATAAATCATTACTGTTAAGTCGTGCAATATAAAGAAATAAATGTATCGTCGTTAGGAATAGTTCGTTAGTTTAAGTAATTTGTGTTCTGCCTTGATAATTCTTGTGTTTGTAAATAATCGCAATTAATCGTTGTAAATAAATGTTTAATACAAGAAGCGTCGTATAATTTTGTAAATAGCCCGAACGTAAAAACGTAACAATAGTAATAAATCGTTTTTACTTTACAACAAAGAGAATTCTTCTTTTCCTCTTATACTAGGCCTGTGGCCTGTTTAGTTCCACAAAGTTGTGGTTCTATGAGTCCTCTTTGCTCGTAAGCCGAATAGGTGGCTAGCATTTCTCGTCGAAATTGAGGAAGAGTTCTCTTGTGAGGGGTTAACCACTATCACAGGTGTTAGCGTGGTCACGGGGAGCGTACGATTTTTAAAATCCGACTCTGGTCAGAAATCGAATCCGTGCCGTGCCGAGAGTCGAGCATTTGCTGGCTGGGCCATCTACTCACTTGACAGAATTGTACAAAATAATCAATTTATTTTCATTTCGAAACATATCGAATCTGGTACAAACCTGGTACACAAAGGTGAGTTTCGAACTATTAGTAGAGATTTTAAGCAATTAATATTTTCTAATGGGAATTTGTCCATGATGTACAACATGCTACTACTTGATAATCCATTCATCTATAGAGCTTTAAAAAACAATATACAAACGTAGTTCTGACAGTTTGTGTAAAAATGAAGCGAGGGAAAGCGTTGTGGGAAGATTTGCGTCAAGTTGTTATTAATTTATCAGAATCTGGTAAATCTCGATGTAATAATACCGCAAAAACATTAGGTATGTTTATTTCGTTATATAATACGAAATATTTTAAATTTTATAAAAAGACAGATTTGATTGCTGCAAAGTCACCTTATAAATAAAGCTCATCAATAACGGGTAACAATGGGCAAACTGATGTGCAACGGAACTCGTAACTATAGTAACTATTATTTTTATATACAGGGTGTGTATAAATTGAAATAGAAAATCTTAATACTAAAAGGTTGGATTGGTCTCACCCCTCGCCGTCACGAGCGGTAGATAAAAGATATTATTTCTTCAGGTAAAGTACATTTTCTGTTTTAAATAGGTCAAAATATTATCAAGAAAAGTTGGTAGGTTGTTCAAAATGCAAAATGATGGTTCTATACAAAATTTCAGAAACATCAACTTACTTTTATGAAACCGTATTAACAAAAATACTTCAAAATACAGCGAAAAGAGAAATAACATTCTCCTAACTAAGAAAGTTAGAATAAATATCTCGAAAATTATAAAAACAAATACAAATTTTGAATTCTTCTTTAAAACTACTCCAATAATGTCAAGATTCAAGATAGTTTTGCTTTAAATAACATAATATTCAACCTATAACAAAAAAAAACATTTTTTCACATAACTCAAAAACTAAGGCGGGTAGGTCCAATTTTTTTAATATTATTAGTCATTAGAATCTGGTACTTTTCCCCAATTTGATTAACCTTGTATCTCTTACCGTTTTCGAAATCTCAATGGTGAGACCGGAAATTCTCACCTTTACGCCGCTGTATCTTCCTTATTTATTTTCTAATCGCTTTTAACTTTTAGTCAATTATAATACGGTTTACAAGGGGTATTTTCAGAATTTTTAAATAATTTTATAACAAACCGGCAGCTTTTTTCCGTCAGAAACAGAAGCAAAACAAATCGTAGTAGGTTTATTTTTATTGAAAAGTTATTAAAAGAAGTTGCTCATCAAAAATATGGTTTTCGACTATTTTTGTGATTCTGGGCTACATTTGTTAATGACGTTGTTTCGATAAAGTTAGGGTTACGATGATTTTTCAAATTCTTGCATTTATTTTTGATCGCAATATACTCGTTTCCAGAAAAAATATTTAAAAATGGTAAATATCCAAAATTTAAAATCACATAGGTTACAACATACCAATAATTGAAAGAAGTTCATAACATACAGAATTTTATTTAACTGCATTTGTTTGTCCATATTTTTAACTAAATTCTTTTATAACAAACCGACTATTACTGATAGAAGGCAAACCCAGAATATATTAAAAATGTACTGGGGAAATACGGCAGGTACCGCTTAAGCCCAAACAGAGACTATACTTCAAGTTTTCTTCCTAGTAAGTACTGCAAGATTCTTCTAGTTCTGGCTTGAGCAGCCATTTGCGATTTGATTGTAAAACGTAGGATTGTCACCCCGCCCTTATACAGTTACCTTGTTAGGTATAGCTCTTCTTTTTGTACATCGCAAAACTGCAGCTACACATAGAGAAAGCCAAAAACTAGAAAAGAGTTGCGTTGCTTAGAAATTTAAATCCATTATTAATTTTATTCAATTTTGACAGTTTAAAGTGACATTATTAACTCCATAACAACCTTCATAAACACTCTATGATTCACAAGAGAAATAAAAGCGTTTTAATTCACTAGAGAATTTAAAAAGTTTATTTCATACTAATGTCAAAAATGACATTTTTCGGATTATCTATGGTACAAAAAATGGAACATTAAAATCCTAGTACTTTAAAGTAAAATTTTAAAGTTCAAGTACTTTAAAACTTATTTATTGTACAAAAAATTGAACATTAAAGTCCTAGTACTTTAAAGTAAAATTTTAAAGTTCAAGTACTTTAAAATTATACCGTCAGTTGTTGACATGCAATTTGAAATGATTTGCAAATTTTTATTTAACATCCATTAAACTTGCATTATGAAATAAACCGTTGTATTCACCACGAACGAAAAGTGTTTTTAAAGGTCCTCGCAAGTAATTCCGTCCTCGGCTGAAGCCTCGGACGTAAACAACTTTCTCGTCTTTAAAATGCCACTTTTCGTTCTAGATAAATAAACTACTATTAATTCACTAGAGATTTAAAAACGTTTCAATGAAGAACAACATATTTTTATGATTTCTACAAATATTTACATTCAATTATTCTTTCTCTTTGTAGTGTGTAATATATAATTATCTTAATTTGAATATTTTTACAGCCGTATTGATAGTCGTTCGCCAGCGGCTCGCCGGCGAGTCGTCGGAGTTTCGTTATGAATAGTATGTTGGCGGCACTGTTCGTCTATGTCAAATTCGAGGTTAGCAGGTTAGATTTTGTGTCAATTTCTGTCAAAACTGACGGAGAACCTAACCTGATAACCTCGAATTTGACATAGACGTACAGTGCCGCCAACATACTATTCATAACGAAACTCCGGCGGCTCGCCGGCGAGCCGCTGGCGAACGCCTATGAATACGGCTGTAAATGTCATTTATTTCCAATTTTGTGTATGGCTGTAACCAGGTGACAAACGTCACTTTGACGTTTGGCACACAGTAAGTGTGGTGTTTTATATGATATTTGGTAAGTGATTTAAGAGCAGCAGGCGCTATCAATTTGAATATTTTTTAAATTTTTTATTCAAAATTTCGTCAAAATTAAATAAAAACATATATACGCCACGTGAATTAAACATTTATTAACTCAAAGATTTGATCTCACTCGCACTGCGCGCTCGTGAGCCCAAAATCTTTTCGTGAATAAACGTAGGTTCAATTCACTTGGTGTATAATATTTATTACTTATTTATTAAAAAACAGACTAAACGAATAGTTGCATCGCTGACAATTATTATTACAGTACGTACACAAAGTATCAAAAATAAGCACGGGCAACACAGTGATCTTGTAAGCTCGAAATTCGATCAAATGGGAGGAAATATGCACCCCCTTGAGAGCTGACCCTTTGCAAAATCAAATTTCTTCAACTTTGCATGGTTAAAAATTATTAATTATAATATTCTTTGCAATATTTAATGGTGAATCTAATAAGATTCTCTCAAAGGAAAACGCAGGGGAGGATGTTTTTCTTTTGTTTAAGCTTTAAGTATTTTTTCTACGATCGTGTCAAAACAACGTTTTGCAGTTTCTAGTGACGAAAGTTACTGTTTAGGTAGGCACATAACTAAAATTTTATATTTCTGTTACGATCGTAGAATAATAACGTATGACACACGTGTACAAGCGCTATTAAAGCACTAGCTACGTTAAAATCGCTCCGCTTCGCGTCTCTCTTATAATTAAAAAAATCTATGGTACTGATAGATCGCCCCGTTTAACTCAAATTCGCCTGATTAATTGTATTTGATTAGACATCTGAGTGTGACAAATTTCAATACCTCTTCTTAATTTTGAGCAATCTCTAAAAATACAGTAAAACTGTTAATAAAAATGGCTGTAACTTATTAATATGTGAAAAAAGTTTATATAATATGTTTTGATCAGTAGGTATGCCATTTATTGTCTAAACAAATTCAGAAGAAACGAGAGGACGCTATATATATTACATTGATTCGTACACGAATCACTGCTGTACCAGCCTATTCTGTATTTTGCCAATTTGCAATTTGATTCCATTCACATATTGGGTCCGCGATTCAACGCGATACATATTTTAATTCGAGTAATTTCAATACAAAACATATCGCCCAAGCCTACTTCACATAGCTTAGATATGGTTTTTGCTTACCTCTCCTATACATCTTTACCCATTTCTCTATAGAATTTAAACCCTATTGTTTAACATGTTGCTGCTATGAAAGTAAATGAACAAACCTTCGAAAAGACCTCCCCCCCCCTCTCTTACCTGACCGCGACCGAAAATTCGATTTAAAAAAAAGACCACTGCAGGTTTGCGGAAATCCGTTCATTTTTTAAATCTAGTAGTTTTTGCAAAGTCCTTAAATATCAATGCTCTTTACCAGTGCTCTTTGTTGGTTGTTTAGGACCTGTCGTATTACAAGTGCAGGTTTTTAAATAAACCGATTCTATGTAACTAGGTATTACCAGGGATATTATTATACACAAGGTCCCAAGGGGTTTAGAATCTGTTGTTAATTAGTTTTTATAATAGCTTGCAGTACTATGGCTAAACTTTGTTATAAACAACAAATTTTGAGTTTAGTAGTTCATATAATAGTATATTATGTATCAAGTTTTATAAACGTCATTTTAGTCACGAGTTTTATTAATCACGAGCGAAGCGCAGCGGAGCGAGTATTTAATAAAATGAGTGACTAATAAGTTTATAAAACGAGTTGCATACTATACTTTTTCTACGACCACAAATTTAGAGAATTTAACATCATATTATTTTATTAAAATTTTGACATTTATTATATTAGGTTAAATAATGCTTGACAAACGTCAAAGTGACGGTTGAAAACTAACTTGATTTTAGTTTTGGCTGTGGCTAATAAAGCAAATACTATTTGAACCTAACTTCACCTCATGACTAAAACATCGTTGCCAACTTCAGCTCATGACTAAGAGGCTCTTTAGTCATAGGTTATGAAGGCATGATTAAAAGGTCACTTAGCGACGTGTATGTTAGTATGTTAAATGGCATTTTAGTTACAGGAGTAGAAAAATGTAATTAAAGAGGATTATCCCAACGAAATTAAGTGACCAAGTAATTTTTCAAAAACAAAAACGCTTCATACACTCCCTCATCTTTAGATTCGCCTCAAATTGTCATAATTTTTAATTCGTTGAAATTTACCATCGTTTTTGATGAATCAATAATTATCAATAATTATCAGCTAGCCTTGTAGTTTTCGTGTAGCACAATTTTTAGGTTCGGTTTTCTCGAAAACTATTGATCCTCGCGATTTAGAATTACCTTTTTTGTGTAGTAGAGCTTAAAATCTTCGAATGTGTGACTAGTGTTGAAAAAATAATTTTATTATTGAAATAGTCATCATAAAAAACACTCTCGCCATTGCAAAAACTTTATTTATTTATTATACAGGGTGCCCCAGAAATAAGTACACAAAGAAGCTGCAGTATATCCTGGAGGTGAAATGTAGCCAAAAAAATTTTAATTCTTTATTATACAGTGTTTCAACGCAAAATTTCATACATAGGGAAAAGGCAATGATGCAAATTAATAAGGATCGACTATATCTGTGGTTATGGAACATAACAACGTTGTTTCCGGATATGGACGGATTCGTGTTATACATTTGGTAGTACTGAAGTTATTGTCGGTGGCACACCGTCCAGTCTTTGTCAAATTCGAGGTTAACAGGTTATGTTTTACGTCAGTCTGTGTCAAATACCAAAGAAAATTTCACAATTAAAGCCAATTCCGTCTGGTCTTATATAAAACATATTTAAATTATTTAATCAAGAATGCCTTGGAGCAGCGTACTCATATTTGACACTCATAAGTATCTATTATTGAGTAATACACCCTCCGAATGGTTCCGAAATTGATGGACAGGGGCCCATGCGCTCTCTAATCACTGTTGTAATTTTTGCCGTAATATTGTTTCTCGCCCTATATCATTATCATGTTTAGAAATTATGATAGACCAATTTCATTTACAGATTTTTGTCTCTTTATTTTTTTATTGAAGGTTTCGTTTCCAAGATAAACAAGTTAAATACTTGTCCTCAAAGATAAAAGTTACTTAAAATCATGTTATCCATTAACCAAATGTTTGTTATTGGCACCCGATGGGTGACGGGATTGGTGTAACTAATGTCTGCCAGCTAACTTGTCGGGAAGGTCGTAGGTTCACTTCGATATTCGTTACGCCGGGCGAGGACCTGATAAGAAGATGTTTAATGCTTTAGGCGCCACCGCTTGTGAGGTTGGTAACACAAGACTGTTTCTTGAAAGTGGAAATGGAAACGATTCCCAGGTTCACAGACAGCTATTGCATTCGTCTTCCAACGCGCTCCAGAAGAACTTACCTTAGTCGTTCGCTACCGCTAGAATTTTTTATACACAAAATACAAAGGGAGTTGCATGAAAATACCATCATATCAAAATAAAAACATAAGTTAATTTAATTTTACTTTATTGAAGTTAAAAACACCTAATTATGCATTTACAAGGAACACAACTAACTTAAATATTGAAACCTATTATCTATATGGCGTCATAAGATTTTTAACAAGCTGCTAAAGATTATTATAATTGTTAATTCTATTGTATCTAACGGGATTAATAATAAATGTTTTCCTCACTATTGGCGCTATGTGATGTCTTTCAAACGTGCGTCACAGTACCTTAAGATCCTGGTGGTTGTGATAATTTGTTGACCGTCGGGAACGCGCAGAACCTCCGCAGCTGTTGATGGCTGGCAAGAATGATAGATGCGGGACTAAACAAGCTTTTGCTATGTCGGGACGAAGGCTTGGAAATAACGTGACTGATTCTCGAAATGGAGTCTGGGTGTGCGGGTGTAATGAGACGAGCATTTCGGCGAGCACACTCTCTAATTGGACTTTGCTGATCTGGTTCCTTAATTAAATCCACATGAAGCGATAGGAAGATTTCTCCTCCGATAATTAAACCTGTCGCGGCGTTAACACATTAACTTCTCGAAAACCACACGACACAACTCCACAACCTACTCCTTCCAAGAGTTCGGAATTGTACAAAAAGAAGCGGTTCCGAGCTCGGCAAACCGCACTCTGGGCTGCTAGAAGCGCTATCAATTGCAATTGCTAACCGCAAAATCCAATGAAGAACTGCCTCTCAAAACCGATGCTTCGATTATTTTTGTATCGTCAGACGGGAGTAGAGACGATCAGGTGATCGCACCCGATTGGTTAACAAACCACGCTATCTAATCGACAACGCTTGCTTGGCGGAATCCGTATGAGGTGTTTAACCTCATAATGAAATTTCGACGTCGAGGGAAAAACGCTGACCCTGCCCGTTCTGCACGTATATGTGTTTATGATGACATTTATTGCTTCCTAAACGAACTGTTCCAAGGGTTTTGGAACAAAGGAATTGCTATATGTTTTATACCCTATTTCTGTAGCACGAAAAATGCACTTAACAAGTTAGTAGCCAAATTCTAAAAATTTCAAAAAAATTTAATGGTACAGAGTGAGGCAATATTATAGAAAATACTATTTCTTCAGTATTTCTGCAATACTATGTCTTAATCTGTATTTTAAAATTTGACTAGTTTTTATGAAAACAAAAGCTCTAATAACCAATATGCGATTAATGCAGTACATGACTTTTCGAGTATTTTTTATCTTTGGGGACAGTCTAAATGCCCGTTTATGAAAACGAAAACTTCAATAAAACAATGAACGAGAAAAATCTGTAGATGAAATTGGTCTATCATAATTTATAAAAAATTTAATGATACAGGGTGGTACACAACATTGCGACCAAAAATTACAGCAGTGATTAGCGACAGCATGACCCACTGTTCATCAATTTCCGAACCATTAAGAAGGTGTATTACTCAACAATAGATACTCATGTGTGCCAAATAATGAGCACTCTGTGTCAAAGTATTCTTGATTAATTAATTTAAATATGTTTTTGTCTTGACCTTTAAGAGGCTTTAAGTCATCGGGGGTGTGACTTTGTACTAAGGTATGTTTGCCTTATTTTTATTTTGACTCAATGATTCACCCCTATCATTTGAATACACCCTGATATTATAATTATGAAAATGGTATTTATCTTTAACTTAATTTACCTTGCGGTGTAAAGGCTGGTGCTTCGTACGCTGAAAATGGTTAAGTTTTTAATTATTTTCAATGACCATCAAAGAAGGAGGAGGTCGGTTTTTGTAAGTTTGCACAAAGGCGGCTAGTACGCTCCCCACGGCCATGGGCATGATATTAAGACATAATCTTGCACACAAAAAATATTCCATCATGCTTACGTTGCCAGAGGAACAGCAGCTACGTATTTGAAAAGTAGACAAATTCATTGTTGAATTATATTTATGCGGTCCATCGAAATGCAGATAAACGAAACCTTATCAGGCTGTTATAACATCGCTGTCGCAATTAAAGATCATCATTTTGGCAGCAGCTGGGACGCATAAAAACGTGTCTGGCCCGCGACGTAAATTTACAACCCCGTCTACGAATGTTGGATCAATAACGATTACCCACACCACCGCGACCCTGTCACGCGGCCGTTCAAGAGCGCCACGTGGTGCAGATTGGCTTTGTTTCTCTTTTGCAGCAGAATTCGTAGTAAGCACGTGATTTTTACATTCAAGCGAAGAAGCGATTCGCTGCGACTTTTAAGTCACCTCCAAAATTTGAGGGTGAACTAACGAAGAGCCGCTGTCTGGCTTCGAATTTTAACAAACCATTCTTTTTGTTTAAAAATAATATCGATTGCTTTTTACTTCCCTTGTCTAAACGACGGAAGGAAATTTTGTAATAGTGGAAAAAATACCTTTCGAGATTTCTCCAGATCTTCACGTTTCCGGATCCCTAGATGTCGAAAAACATGTTTTCTCAATTCCGTCCGTGCGTCCGTCTGCCCATCAGTCTGTCCGTCTGTGGCGAAGTAGCTCAAAAACTATTTGTTGGACTAAGACGATATTTTTCACGGGGATTGTATGTCTACCTGGCTCGAAACCGAGAATTTCGATCACATATATAGAGGGTGAGCAGCGTAAAAAAAATAAAATTATGTCTATTTTTGCTTTATCAGTTCTTCAGATAAGAATAGATAAGAACTAAAAAGTAATATTTTGCACATAGCTCTTGATGAAAATAGGCATACTTGGAGCCCACAGATACAGGGTGAGCACCTTAAAAATTAAATTCGTTTTTTTTGCCTTTGATATTTTTAGTTTCAAACCTTCCATATTTACAAGGGAAGCTTCCTGTAAAGCCTTTAACAGATATTTTTATGTACGAGGAACACTATGTTAATAATCTAGCTATAGGGTACAAGAAAATGGCTTAGAACTCTAATTATGTCTTATTTTTCAATACACCACCTAATTCTATTAGCCAGCTGAAGTTCTCCGTCAGAAGAAAACCTGACGTCTGGAAGGTTTTTCTGTAACTTTCTGAATAAATAATAGGTGATCTTATCGGGGTTATACACTAGATGATCTAGCTCAAGGAATTTTAGTTTATGTATTAAAGCTTGAACAGGTTGGGCCGTATGCACTCTTGTATTGTCATGTAGAATCAGAACCCCTTTCTTAAACAAATTTGGACGCTGTTCCTACACAGTGTCCACAGACACGTTGAACTAACGTTGAAGCATAACCAGTTTTTCAACGTTATGTGGATCTATCGTTTAATAAACGATGTAATTACGTTAATTGTAAAACGAATTACTAAAATTCAACCTTACTTTTGGTTGAAAAAGTGGCGATAACTGTTTGACTAAAATGCAACGTTTAATTTTTAACGAATGCCGTCTTTTTAACTACGTAAGCTCCTTCATGGGGTTTTAGTGCCTCACCATTATTATTATTATTATTTCAACGTCGTTTCGACGTATTTTAAACGTATGTGTGCCTGCTGGTATATAGCGCAATGTAATTTCGCAAGTGCGCAAGTGTAATAGAATAGGCACTGGTCGTGGTTGTTTCACCTTCCTCCATGTAATGAATTAAAAGAATTTCCAAACGTGGTCCCAAAAACCGTCGCCATAAGTTTACGCGAAGACTCTTGTGTTTCTTCACCTTTACAAAACAACTGCACTGATTTATGTTTGGTCTCAGATTTCCAATAATGGACCCAGGTTTCATCTCCTGGCACATCTTTCGATTTTTTTCAGTAAATCCAAATTCCTTAAAAAATCTCTCGACGACAAACTTTCTATTCAGTAGTCAAAAGTCTCAGAATCCATCTAGTTGACACCTTGGTCATTGCAAGCATTTCATGCAAAATACACTTGGTTTGGACACTGTCAACGCAAAAGCAATCTCTGCTACCTTGAAACGTCAATTTTCGAAAAGTCCATTCTATATTCCTGCATTTTCAGGATTCGTTGCAGTTTTCGGCTGTCCTGGTCTTCTTCCTATTCTCTATCCAAACGGAACTCTTTTGATGAGCATTTTATTTGGTTAATTCTCACTTTACTCTGCCAGCAACCCTTCATGTATAATTTTCGGCCCGTAACCTTCCAAACTTTTGAATTTTATTACGCTTTGGTTAACTAAACTTATCTTTCATGACAAACTAATATACAAGAAAGCAACGATATACCATAAATTGATGCAATTTTGAACGATAGCTATTAAAACGTAGTGTATTTATGATACAATCACGTTTGATGTTTATATTGAAAGGTAGGTAGATCATTAATCTAATGTCACAACAATACGCCGTTTCTATGTTTCTTATTTTGGGGATAAAATGTGAAACTTTATTTTCTATAATTGAAGTCATAGTTGGCTGTGACGCCTTTAAAATAGTTTATTTTCTAACAATTCCAAAAATTTCGTAAATACGCTTCTTCTCTATTCCTCCATTTCTATTTCTGGTTTTCAAAATCCAATTCAGAATATCTGTCACAAGTTCAAGTCAGTTACCCATCTTATTGAAGGACGTCCTCTTAGTATGGTAAAGTTAGAACGACTCCAATCTAATATTTTCTGATGCTATTTTCCATATGTATTTTTGCTCCACTTCAAATTTCCATTTAGTTCTTGCAGCCTTTTATGCTATGTATATAGTTTTTGTTCATTCTCTTGTATATGTACATCTATGTTCGTCTTCTGGTCCCTCAACGATATACCCATCATTATTCGTTCCGTAGCTCTTTACTCGATTATTTAATTTTCTCTTCCTGCTAGTATCTGTTCTAGATATACATAGTACTATGATCTATCTGTATGTATATGAATGCAGTTAATTTACTTAAATTTTGTCTCTGCTATCAAAATTACCTTCCACATAATCACAGTAATCAATTTTAAAACTCTGTCTCAGGTTGGGACATGCATTTTAGAATGGTAATAGATTTGTAGCATCTCTTTCTGTTAAAACTCAATATTAAGTGAACATTGACAGCTAACTTAACCTCAGAATTTGAAAGCACTTGTGAATATTATTTACCATCTTATTTCATATATTAATCATAAATCTTGTCTTTCAAACATATTTTTATTTAATTTCCAATATTCATTATTGGTCTAACCTTTTCATAACTTTCTCTGCTACTATGAAATTCTCCAAGACAGCTAACGGAGGTACTTCTACAGGTTCATAGCAACTCCTTCCGTTATCTGCACCATAGAAGAGAATGCTGAAACACCTATTATCAGGTACAGTCGTGTTCGAAAATGTGTTGTACACAGATAGTTAAAAGTTTATTGGTGGTTATGTTTTACTCAAGAAAGGCTCACATTGTATCTTTAACTAGGTAGATATTTATTTATTTATTTTTTAATTTATTTATTTATTTGATATATAGATGTATACTTTCAAAATATTTGTATGTACGCTTTTTTGAACTTTGTAAACTTAAACTTAAACGCGACTGTACGTGCCATGTAAGGACACGTTAATTATCGTACATCACTTTAATGGGCAAATATTCAATCACTTATGCTCTTGTACATTTTAATTTATTAGAGCATAACAAAAAATGCATGTGTACCTATCCATTGCTGTTGGAAAATACATTTTAAATTATAAATTTCATTAAGCACGTAGCCTAGTTACCATAACATTCTTAGTTGCTGTAAAACTTAGACGGTTCTTACATTAATTTGACATTGTAAATAACATAATTAATTATGAATTTTCTTCACAATCAACATCATAACTTCAACTTATATTCAGTCCAACATAGGTCAGTGGGTTACTTCCAGTTCCAAACGTAGCACTTCTTAACAAAGTTTACAAAACTACACATTCAGGTTCACTTCTGCACATTAAAACTACATATGTCGGAGCTTTTCCAAATTTCACCTTGACATCTTCTTTTCTTAATTTCTTTTCTTTCAGGCCTAATACCACGTTATGAGAATGAGTAGAAACAGAGTAGCTCATCGTCACTCTCCAATTGAAAGGGAATTGTGTAATTTTAGTCCCAGTCTGAATTAAGGTTCCTAGTTTTAGCTTTATTTATTGATTATAAGTCAAATAATATTACCTTAATGATAATATATTATTATTGAACTTATTGAGTTGGAAAATCTCATTATGGGTGGATGTCCCCATCTTTTAATACAGTTATCCAATTAATATTGGTTACTGAAGCACAGAACCATCGCAATAGCTTTCCATTTGTTCGATGACTTTGTTTTCTACCTATATGACACCATCTTTATTAAACATTACCTTCGTTTTTATTTTGTTCCTTATACTTCCAATTTACTTGATTTTATATTTTTAAAATTTCTTACAATCCTTTCAGACTTTTCCTTATTTCTATTGATCCCTTTTCCAGGCCATACTACTGCCTTAAATATATCCTTCATAACGAGCGTAAAAACTATATTATTGTTTTACATCCCCTTTTAAGGGCATTTGGTTAGGTGTGGTGGGCAAATGATAAGAAAACGCCTCACTAGCAGCTACATATATCTTCTAGGTGTCCATAGCGACCGTCTATTCTGTTGCGTTTCAATACTTGATATTGGAACTGTACTCAATGATTTTTTCTATTATTAACTTTATCGGTGGTCCTCGTGGAAAACTTTTTCGAAAGTCAACTTGGCGTTTTTCTTGTAATTTCTGACATTTCTTCTTCTTCAATTATTAAGCTTTGTTTATATTATTGCTCCTTTCTTGTTCTCCTGGCTAATTTTCTTCTCTTTTAAATTAATTTTTTTTGTTTCATCAATTTTAGGTTTTGATTTCCGTTTTATATAGTTACTGACTTCTTTCACAATCTCTTGCATTATTTTTGTCGTTCGTTTGTTAAAGCTGTTCCAATATAATTTATGGCTTTCCTTGTAGCAGGCTTTGCAAACAACACATGAAATGCATAACACTACCTCAAAACATGTCGACATCCGAGACTCTTGGACCTTAGTTATGTGAGTTTACTCCGTATTTGATTTATTTACGTGTAAGTGAAGCAACAAACTAAAGACTAAAGGCTGTTCACAGTAATCTGTTTGGGTTTTTCCTCTATTACTTGTCTATACTCCTGACATTGCCTTTAACTCCTGGCGATTTATATTTACTTTCTTTTTGTGCAATCGATGTCTTTCGGGCATTTTATTTATTATCAAATCTACACTAGCCATTTTCTGAACACTTTCTACGTCAAACGTATTTAACACTGTTACATTTTGGAAGTTGGAATTGTTAGAGTTTAGTCAATTTCGGTTTTGATTGTTGTTTGAAGTTTGGAGCTATTCATGCCCATTTTCATGGTACGTTTTTCCTAAAGAACAAGTTAATGATATGAGATAATTTCGCCTTTTCTCTTAAGTTCGATTACGCCTATGACATCGTATTTCATTTGTGTTACTTCATTATTAAGTTTAACTACCTTGTCATCTGCCATTATTCGCATGTTGTAAATTCCTATATCATCTTTTGCCCAAAAAGAACGATATTTCAAGATTTAAAAATTCCGAGAATACAAAATTATTCCAAATGTTAATTGTACCATGCAAACCATACTCATCTAACTATAATAGTTACGGATCTAGTCTGCAAAACACGAAATATGGACACCCTGTACGTACAAACGTCAATTGAAGACAACACTACCGGCATTTTCCAATATTTGCGCGGATAATAATATGAGCCTTTGTTTGCAATGAACGCACACTTTTCACATAACCTTGGACAATAATAAAATTCCACTAACCAGAGTATTATACCTAATTGTGCCTCCTCGTTTGCTGATAAACTTTCAAATTTTATTCTAAATATACAACGATGGCGGTGACAATAACAAGTACATGCACTGTTAAGCTCAAAGTTGAATAAACACAAACAAATTAATTCAAAACACAATAATGATGCAGCTTTGTTAGTAAATAAACAGATTCCTGAAGATTCCGTGCGTATTTAACGTTATCAAAGCTATCAACTTGCGGTTGACCAGAAACTGTCACTTATTGGTCTTTTAATCAACCACATGAATCAACACCTCATTGTTCTTGTTACCGCACGCGCTATCAAAGTTTAAATGTTAATTAATTGGACGTCGTAACAGGATTGAGATTCTATTTGTAGAATAGATCAGATCAGGGAGATAAATTACAAATGAAGAGAGAGAATGTTTCCTCGGCGAAATTTATGGATTAAAAACATTGACTTTTGAATCATGACTGGAACAATAATTCTCCAATTCTGCCGCCACACAATCTTTCTAATCAGCTGTGGTTCGATCGGTGTAGGTGATCTTACGATATAGATTAATATCATACCCGCGATAGCATGACAATTGAGTTTCGTATCACAGATCATCTAATTTTTCGTCTGAAAGTATAAGTATAGCCAAGAATTTTATTCCGTGAACTTCGAAGTTTAATGGGGTTTTATATAATCAAATCAGATAAAAGCCAACTGGTTTATTCTAACGAGTAACGTATAATACCTTTGACCATGGTAATAACTCATTAATGTGGTGCGAACTGTTGCACTGGGGTGCCCCATCCCTCTTTCAGTGGGATCTACCATGTTCGAAATAATGAAAGTTGTAGAGCTGTTAGAAGCTGTAAGGAACGTTAAGTTTAGTGAAACGTATCCAGGAAGGTGCAGCTCTTCAGCTAGAGCAGCGAGCAGCTGAAAAGTTAGTAAAACTGCAAGATGAGTTCCACAAGTCATTGAGGATGACTCGAAGACTCTGTAGCGAAAAAAAAATAATAAAAGAAGTTTAAAGTAGATAGATGATCAAGACTACATAGGAGGAGTGAAATTCAAAAATATCCCTTCAAATATTACCACATGTTCTCTACAACTAAAACTATTTTGGCATCGAGATTTACAATATTAGTTCCTACTAGTTCTGACTTTGCCGTCTTTTGAATCTTCGTTCTGAGCGAAATTGATGCTGAATAAATCAATTAAAATAATCGACATCTTGAACAAATAGATCCAAATATAAACTGATACCAATCAATCAGCCAGACTGTTTGCTGCCAAATTACGAAACAGGATGTTGTCAAGGGAAAATAAAAGATGAAACAGATACCGGAGAACCTCTTTAGGTATCTACCGTAAACATATTTGGAAAATCAAGCATTGCTCATAACAACCAATTTTTGAAATTGCCGTATCGTAGTTTTCGATATTTGTTTATTTTGTGACGATTCAAAAGAACACTTTCATGTTTAGTTCCTTATATAAACAATGCTGCTTCCTCCAACAACAAGCGGAAACAAAGTCCAGCAACCAAAGTCCATTTGTCCCAGTGTTTACCTTTACTGCAACACTAATAGAATCGTTGCCGTGGGGTTACAAAAATCCCCGCGCAAATTAAATTAATCTGGCAAGGTACACAGATAACGTTATCTAATTCGGACGATAAAAGGTCCTCAGCCACGTGTTTCACGGTTTCCAATTCATGAATGATAAGGCTTTTACTGGCCGACCTTCACCCGCAAAGATCAAACGGAAAGTTGGCACTCATCGAGGGATTGCATGTCACTGCACGATTTCAGGACGCGCTGCGTCCTATTTTCAATTTCATTCAACTTAGCAGTTTTTGCTGCTTGGCAGAAACGTTGACGCAGATGAGTCCAGTTTCCCGGTTTTGTTATTGCCAGCAGATGCTCGGTATGATTTAATTCGATTCCAGGGAGCTGAAAAACTGAGCTGCGACACAGTCACTTAAAATTTCTGAAAGATTACAACAGGCATTGTTCGATCCATCTCTGAAAAATTGCCTTGTCACTGATAAGGCGGTTCCGATACCTGCTTTTCTTATTAAGTTAATTATTGATTAGGTGATTACTCACGTTAGTAATTTTAGATTCCTGGTAACAACAATCCAAGCGTTTTGACAAATATTGATATCAACAATTACTATTGATCACAGTTACCATGGCCTAGGATCTTCGTGAATTGATAACGATAATTCTGTACTTAGAATGAAATTTCATAACTGAAGAAACATATCTATGTATTTGTCTTTCCAAGTTTTAAACTTCTTGTCAAGCGTTTTATCAAATTTCCACGCATTAGATTAACTTTTTATCTGCAACTTAATCTGTAACTTTTTTACACTATGTACTTGTATGAATGTAATAACAGACATTACAATAACACTTGAATATGTTTTATTTGTTCTTGATGGTTTCTGATTATTTATTTTTTATACTTTCCAAGTATGTATTTATATATGAGCTGCTAAGTAACATTTTCTTGTGGCCTCTAGCATTCTTCTTTATTCTATTTTAGATTCTTTATTGTTTGCTAAAGATATATAATAATATGTACTAATCTTTCTTTAGTTATACACTATTTTAAAATGTACAATTGATTACATATTTACTAACTAATAATTTTTCTTATCACAATCGCTTAGTTTTTTTTTAAATTCGTAGAAGTTTTTAGTTCCTTTAACTTCAATTGGAATAAATCTTGAAGCCTTTACAAAAGCAACAATTTGGGAACTACTTTTTGTAAGTTTAAGTAATCTAACATTATTCCTATTTCTAGTACTACTATAATTATGAATATCACAATCATTAGCTAAGTTTTCAGTCATATATTCTGGTAACAGATTATTGACTGCTTTAAAAACTAACAACAAAGACATGAAATAAATACGTTGCTTCAAACTGAACCATTGTCAACCATCTAGCATCGCAGAAATTCTGCTATATTTAGAGCAGTGAAATATAATTCGCATTACTCTGTTCTGCTGTTTTTGCATCCTAGCCAATTATTGTTCTTGACATAATGAATTTGAATTTATCATGTATAATTACACCTAGGTATTTAACTTGAGGTACCTGTTCTATTTATAATTTTTCAATTTTAATGCTATTAACGGGTTTTACATTATTACCTGATAAAAGTATTGCTTTCGTTTCTGCGATATTCAGTTTTAGTTTATTAACTTGTGGCAACTTACAAATAACTTCTAAATCTATATTCATTTTATTAACAGCATTTCCAATGTGTTCGTCAGTAACTGTCACTAATGTATCATCTGCAAACAGATTTATGGTGCAATGTTTTAGATTTAATTCCAAATCGTTTATATACAATACAAACAATAATGGACCCAAGACACAGCCTTGGGGTACACCCAAGATATTTTCCATGTAGCTTGCTGGCACTGATTGATGTATGATGTATGTAGTTTGTAGTCGATGAGTGAGATAACTTTGAAACCACATATTTTCATTACCACGTATTCCATATTTATGTAGTTTATTCACTAACCGTTGTCTGTCGATAATCTCAAATGCATGTTTATAATCTAAAAAAAAGTAACTACACTTTTATTTAATTCGAAGTCACTTCCAATTCCAAGTTTAACGCTGCTCCGCACGAATGTTTAGTTCTGAATCCTGATTGATTTTTACTTATAATGTCATGTTCATCTAAAGAGGTTTGAAGTTGATCATCACATTTATTGGTCGAAATTATCCGCACTTGTTAGGTATTTTGACTTTAGGTACTGGAACAGCTCTATATATTTTCCACGATTCTGGAAAGCATCCTGTTCCGAGAGACTGATTATTAATTTAGCAAATATCTCACCAAGAATTGGTAACGCATTTGCAATTACACTTACTGTAATCTGATCGAAGCTATCTTTTCGTTTAATTTTAGTTATTGAATTTTTAATATTATTTAATGTAATTGTTTAACATTTAAAAGTAATGATATTATCCGGAAAAGTAGCTTCTTTAAAACTGTCATTTCTAATAATGGATTTGTTTAACACTAATATGCTATTTACAAAGTACTGATTAAATTTATTAGCAATATCCTAAGCATTTTTAATTTCTTTTCCATCAAATAAAATAGAAGAAGTCTTTCTTTGCCCTTTAATTAAATATTTGATAGTATTTCACTTCTTCTTAGGATTTCCAAGACAGTTTGGTATTCTCTTTTCATTATGTTGGTTTTTCCTGTCCTTAATTTTATTAATGTAAAAATTCCTAATGTATTTATGGTTTTTCCAGTCTCGCTTGTTTTTAGTGAATTTAGCTGTCCTGTACATTTACAGCGTTCTGCCTGGATTTGCCGCAAGTCAGTGTTAAACCATGGATTTTCTGTTTCGACCCCAATGCTTTGTTGTCAACGAGGTCAGTTATGCAATTTTGTATTCTGCTGGCAATATGTGTGGCAATATTGTTTACATTTTTACTACCTAATAATGTAACCCAGTTATATTTATTTAACTTATCACACAGCTTTCGTTGCGAATAATTTGCGTACGTGGTAATATTACCTTTTTCGCAATTGTTACTATACGCCCATTTTTTTCGTAACGTGACATCGATTAAATTATGTTCAGAAATTTATGGAATTTGCACATTAACACTAATATTTTCCTGGTTTGTTAGAACTAGGTCAATAATTGTATCGGAATTTTTTGTTGAACGTGTGAATTCGGTTACAAGTTGATTTAAACTCAACGTATTTATAAACTGTACGAGCTTTTTGTGTAGAATGGGTCTCTCGAGACATCACAGTCGAAATCTCCCAGAATTAGGTGGTTAGTGTGGTCTTGAACTAATTATATCGTCGTACGATATTTCAAACTGCCCTGAGAATCTTGTAATACCTGCCACTTGGAGAACGATAAACAGCAGTGTACAAAACGGTTTGAAATCCCTGCATTATATAAAATGGATAGCAGCCAAAATTCGTTGTTAAATGACAAATTTTACAGTATTTTGAATTTAATATTATTACGTACAACAATTTTCACTCCTCCAATGTGTCGATTTTCAAAATTACAGCGGATAGTGACATAGCCCGAAAACTTATCACAATCTTCAATGTTTTCTGTGAATCTAAAAATACGATAGCTGTCTATCTTCTATTAGAACTTCAATTTCCTCCATATGTTTTAGCAGGCTTTGTGCATTTGAATAAATTATTTCTGGACAGTAAACTGAACAGTCAAAGCTACATCTAAATTAATGTTAAGTTTCTTCTTAGCATTCTTTCAGAGGATGGGAAGCAGCACATGGGCAAGTTCGATTTACATTGACTCGCTTTATGATTGAATTCATTACTGAAAAAATACCTCGTTACTTTAACTGCATCATAAACTCATAAACTGTACACATATCCCAGCCGATAATTTTTCCCGTTGTTTTTGGTTGTAGTTTCCTTTATATGTACAACTTTTATGGGTGGTTCTTGTGATTCCAAAAGAACTATTTTGGGATATTATTTTCTCCTCTATTGTTTTTATTGCCAATTTTTCGGTTAGTCCAATTTCTTTTTTGGGATTGTAACTTTATAGGTGTTTCCAAGATTAGTTTCTGAGTTTTCTTTAATTCTATTTACATCATCTTTGTTTTTGCATCCACCTTTTCTAACGGTCCGCAGGCCAGATATATTTAACTTGGTAGGATAGATGTAATTTTTTGTGTCAATACCCATTTGGTCCTGATTTTTGGATTTCCTTACTACGACCAGTTCGTGTTTATTTAACTTTAATTTTTCAGAAAAGTCACATCATTCTGTTGTTCCATAATGTTTTTGACCGTAGTTTTTACATTTCCATCAAAAGACTGATTTTGTAATGCATATAATTTGTAAGATTGCTTTTTTAATCCGGTATTTATGCCATCCAAGGTTGCCCTCATGTTTTCCAGCACATATCTTACATAATTATTCTTCTTATCTGTAAAACCAGTCAATAGACGTCTTAGACGCAAGTACACTGAATTCATCTGAATACATTTTGGGTGATATGTCTTACCATAAAGACCAGCACAGAGTAAACACTTTTCACCTCTTTTAAAATCTATAAAACACCTATCTATTATAATCACTCATTGGTGCAATAATATTGCCCGCAACGGACCGAACTATTTAATTGAATTTACGTACGTTAAATGTGTCAACGGAACGAAAAGAAAGCATGCACCCTGCATTTACTTTCTCCGAATATGAATTTAATCTAATTTAGCTGGATATCAAACACCCAAATTATTTTATGTGTGTCATTTCAATCGGGTAATTACATAAGCAACTTTCAATATGGTAATCATTATTTAATAATTTATATTGTATGACACTAGACATCAATAAGACAGTAAATGCGACAAGACCACTTACAAACGGCATTGAAAAACGATTTTACGTAGAGGTCGTAAGCAGACATTTAGAACACATAATCAATTTCTGTGCACATAACGCTTAAAAAATAAATAACACGTTTTATTCGCATAAACCACAACATAAATATACGTGATCAAATAACCAAGGCTACAGATTCACAATAGACGAAGTACTACATAACAAATGGAGCAATACATGCAAATCACGTAAGAGATGCAAAAGCATTAGCATTACGAAGTTTTACCACAAAGTAGAATTAGAAAAGATAAACGAAACTGCGCTGGAACTACAACTCGACCTAGTCATAATTTCTGAACCAAACAGAAAGCATATCAAAAAAGGACAATGGTTTTATAGCAATGACGAAAATGCCGCAATACGAAGCTTTAGTAGCAAAAAATCAGCTAACAAAATCACTAGAAGCGCAGGAGGAGATGGATACGTATGGGTGGAATTTGCTGATACCCTTATATACAGCTGTTATTACTCCCCAAACATTGAGGAAGCTCCGTACCAAACAATAATAAATGGACTTCGGCAGAACATAAATACACATGGGCGCAATAAAAAAATAATAGTAGGGGGTGACTTCAACGCGAAGTCCAGATTATGGGGATCTAGTTTCGAAGATAAAAGAGGAAAATCGTTAACTGAATGGCTAGCTGCAGATGACCTTCAAATAATAAACACAGGGGACACCCCTACTTTTGTTAGAGGAAACAGTGTGTCATACATAGACATAACTTTCAGCACTTCAAATATCAGCAACAAAATTAAAAACTGGAAGGTACTAGAAATGGAAAATCTCAGCGACCACCAGTACATATACTACGAAATAGACGAAAACAGCGCCCAAACAGCAACAAAAGACCTGCCCATAGTGCCCATCCCCCAAGGCTGGAAATTAAAACCAGAGGCTATCGAACGGTTTATCGACAAATTAGATCAGAACGCAAATAAACGAAGAATAAAACAGCAAATAACACCACAACAATTTATCCAAGAAATAAAAAACACATGTGACCAAACACTACCAAGAAGGACAGGCAGATATTCTAATAAAAAGCAAACCTATTGGTGGAATAATGACATAGCATCAATAAGGAAAGAATGCCTAATTCGAAGAAGGAAAATGACGAGAATGAATAAAAAACAAAATATAACCGAAGAGGAGAAGAACAAGCACAAAACTGAATACTACGAACATAGAAATATTCTCAGGAAAGCCATCTCGGATGCAAAGGAAAAGGCCTGGAAGAAAATCTGCGACGAGGTCGACCAAAACATATGGGGACAAGGCTACAAGATTGTCAGCAAGAAGCTGAAAACACTGCCCAAAATACAACTCACGGATGAACAAATGAAAGAAGAAGCAAGTAAGTTATTTCCAAAAAACCCAAAGCCGAAATGGGAAGAGGAAATAAGGGACCTGCCCGAAGATGAACCAACAAATTTCACCTCGGAAGAACTAACAAGAGCTGCAAGCAAAATTAAAGCAAGGAAAGCACCTGGGCCCGACAACATTCCGGGAGAACTGATAAAAATCATAGCATACAGACAGCCGGAGTAAATATTGTCTTGAGGTGTATAACAGACTGCTCAATAGAAAAGAATTTCCTGAAATTTGGAAGGAATCTGGTTTGGTTTTACTTGAAAAACCAAAGAAAAGCAAAGACGAACCGCAGACCTATCGCCCACTATGCATGTTAAACACTGCCGGTAAGCTGTTTGAACAGCTAATATGCCAAAGGTTAAACGAAGAGGTGGAATTGAGTGGAGGATTGTCTGAGATGCAATTCGGATTCAGAAGGCGTCGGTCTACCGTAGATGCTATGAAGGTAGTAAAAAACATAGCAAGGAAGGCCAACTCCGGAGATCTTAGAACCAGAGCCTTTTGTGCGATGGTCACTTTAGATATTCAAAACGCCTTTAATAGTGCGCCGTGGACAGGGATAGTAAGTGACCTGAAAGAACGAGAGATATCCACATATCTAATAAAGCTGATATGCAGCTACTTTACAAACAGGAAGATAGTAATCCGACAAAAGCATGAAATTGAAGTAACATGCGGGGTTCCACCGTTGAGCACACGGTTTTTCACTGTCCGAGATGGATAAGAGAAAGAACGGAAATACAAACAGTCATAGGAGAAGCACTATCGAGCGAAAACCTAACAGTAAAAATGCTAAGGAGCAAGGAAGACTGGGAGGTAATATCAAGTGGCATAATAGTACATTATGAAATTAGTTTATAATTCAGAGGATTATGGTATGAGTGGATTTTAGCGCATGAGCGAAGCGAATGCGCTAATTTCACGAATACCATAATCCTCTATTATAAACGAGTTTCATATACTATTATGTCGTCGACTAACATAATAATTTCGAAGGAAATTAATTTCTGCTATTTTTTAAAAGCAGTTCATGTATACAAAACTATGACGTAGTTGTTGCTATGATAATGTGGTTGCTAAGCTATTGTTTATGCTTATGGTAACAATTTTTGTTTCGCAAACACATTTTCGGCCAAAATGAATGATTGTCACGAGCCTTTATTAATAAGTGATGAAATTCTTAAAAAAGCTGCAGAAGCTGAGCTGAGTTTGATTCCTAAGAAGTCGGAAGAGATTTATAAGAAAGAGTATGACAAGTTTTGGCAATGGCTAAGAGCCAAAAATACGGAGATAGTTACAGAAAAGGTTGTGCTTGCGTATTTTTTAGATCAGGTAAATTATTTGCATTTTGAGTTAGATATATTAGCTACCAATTCATCGTACCTTATTTTTAGTCAAAGATTTACAAGTCTTCATCGTTATGGTGTCTGTTCTCGAAGTTGAAATGCATGTTACGAATAAAGGACAATATTGACATTAGTAATTTTCCTAAGCTTACTGCCTTCCTGAAGAACTACTCGGTTGGTTATGCACCAGAGAAGTCTGCAGTGTTTTCAAAGGAACAATTAATACATTTTTTGTAAATGCGCCAAATGACAAGTACTTGCTTATGAAGGTACGATTTATTTTTTTAAATGTCAAAGTTTATTATAGTTTCTGTCATACTAATGTTATTTATAGGTGGTTGCAATTTTTGGTTTGTTTGGGGCTTGTCGACGTGCAGAGTTTCATAATTTATGCGTTGGTGATGTCAAGGAGGAAGGCTCTGTGCTGGTTGTTTATATCAGGGACACAAAAACTCACAGGACTAGGATATTTACAATTTTGAATGATGATGGCGCAGTGAATTATACTGATCTTATTAAAAAGTACATTAGTTTAAGACCAAAACATGTGAAAATTGAGTTCTTTTTATTCTATAATTGCGGAAGATGTACATGCAATCCGGTTGGCATTAACACATTTGGCCAGATTCCTCGAAAGATCGCCACGTATCTGAAAATTTCGAATGCTACTGAGTATACGGGTCACTCCTTTCGGAGAACATCCGCTACGATTTTAGCAGATAGCGGTGCTGATATTAGAACCCTCAAAAGACATGGAGATTGGAAGAGTGATGCAGTTGCTGAGGGATATATTGCAGATTCGCGAGAAAATAAAAACAAGATTGCCCGAACCCTTGGAGCTGCTAGTGGACAGATTAGCAATGTTTCTTCAACGAGTAATGATGTTCTTTCTACCGCTAATACATCTATGTCGGGTATCACAATATCAGGAAATTTCAATTGTAGTATTCATATTAATATAAATAAATCTGATTGATCTTTGTGTTTATTTTGTTGTTATAACAACTTTATGGCATTCGTGCCATAAAGTAGGTGTTTATGCATGATTTTCCCTACATTAAAGATGGCATTGTGACGCTAGTCGACGACAAAGAACATTATAGGCCAAAAGGAAAAAGAAGAGAGGAATCGACAGCAAGGAAATAGAACTCAGTGATAAGGTTGTAATAGTCCCCCCCTTGAAGTAATACAGATGTCTCCCAAGGGAAATAGGGAAGTTTCAGAGGGACCACTCATTCCAGTTAGCCCACACGGCGCTGGCGACGCCCCTTATATATATATATAAAAAAAAAAAGAATTAGAAAAGATAAACGTGAAAATAATACCCATTAAAATACGTAAAAAAGCTAAATACAGAAGCTATTGAAGACGTCAGCATTTATGTTAGCTGTGCAAACACCGGTGAGACACAAATTCGAAGAAAACAACATGGAAGAAAGCTGGAAAATAATAAAAGCGAGTAAAAAACTGTAAATGAGTACAACACAATCCCGTAAATAGATACAGAAACGTGGAACATGGATGACGTAGAGCAAATATGTAACTACGAAGTAAATCAACCCGGAAAACAAAGAATAGAGAAAGTAAACGATTAGACCTAATTCAGAAAGAAATATTTAAAAATACTAAGACTTGCGGGGGCGAAGAACTAGGCGAAAACATCATCCTTTTCAAGCAAATATTGAATGAAGAAACTGTACCATAAGAATGGAAAAATAGTATCACGGGTGTACACTGGTGCAAAGTCTCAAGTGCCTCCGCCTGTGGGTTGTGGATTAGGTGGTAACGAAAGATATGTGATACGAGTTGAGTGAAGCTAAATAGAGAACCTTTCTTAATATAAACCCAACACTATTATTTATTACTAATCTCACAATCTTATAACATTAAATTATCTGTTATGATATTAAAAGTGATATACCATAATATTTTTTAATAATCAAACACAACTTTTCTTGATTTTCTTATTGCAAATTCTTTCACAATGTCATTTATATCTACGTTAATGTCGTTTTTAACACTTATTATACCTAGATTTGACGACCTTTCTTGTGTGATACTTGATCTTAAATAATTTTTTAAATAATTTTTAGCTTTGAAAATGATCTTTCATTCTCAGCAACAGTGACAGGTAATGTTAAATACATGCTAACTGATAAATTTGAGAATGTGATAATTATATTATTTTTAAACAATTATTTCAAAACATGTACTGAAGATGAGGTAGATTTTAGATACGTTGGTAAATTCTCTATTTTATTCAGTAAATCGACTGCATTTGTGTCCGAATGATTAGTTCCAAAATCTGTAATTTTTTGCAAATCCGCGCAGTATTTTAGTTTATCATCGGAATCTGAGTTTGCTAATGTATCAAAGCTGTGTAAAAAAACCTTTCATCTAATTTAGTTATAGCGGTGTCTACTAGAAAAAAGTAAAAATTGACTTTAAAGTGTAATTCTGGATGTTGTATAGCATCGTCTCTACCTTCGTAATCAAACATAGGTCTCCTTTTCCTCGGTCGCACAGTACCGATTGCTGGGAAATTAATCTCACAATCCAAATTATTACAAGATATATTTAGTTGTTCTCTGAATGTCATATTTTGGCAGTGGTCTATTATGATATGTTTTTCGGACTTTTTCCACTGTCTAGGGTGTAAATCACACAACGTTTCGGGAGTTTTGATCTACTCCCGTCTTCAGGTGTTCCTGGTTAGTCCTGAGAAGGACTAATATTGTACGTTTTTCAACGTAAATTTCTGCCTCCCCCGGGGTTTGAACCCGGGCCGCTGATCGCTGTGAAATTGAAATAAACGGCGTTCTGGCTGCATCTCTCATCTCCTCTCCATTAACTATTCTTGTTATTAAACTGTATTGTATAAATAAACCTCAACGATATTATGTTATTATTTAGAATGCCCGCACACAAGCCTTTTTAGCTTTCGCGGGGACATTATACTCCTTTTGATTTTTATTTTTATGTAATAATGTAATGTAATGTAATAATGTAATTTTTTTAACTTTTTTTGCGTTTATTAAGTTAATTAGTTCATTTTGAATGTTTTGACCAAGTTAATGAGGCATATTGTGATGTTAGGAGTTTTCATTGCGATTTATATGCTCTACTATAACATTATCAAATTTTCAAATACTTTCTATTAATTTAAAGAATCGTACTCCCTCTAAAAATTAAATTTTGTCTGGCTAAATACCGAATGACGTATATAATTCTGTCAATAACCGCCATTCACCTCTGTTTTCACGATCCATTTAGGCCTGATTTATAGAATCTACGATTGAGCCAGTTTGATTATTTCCTAACTTTCTAAGAAAATACTGAGCCGGAAAAGATCGATTTGAATCATCTATGCATCTATGGCATAGATAAAATTATTGATTTGTACTGGCCCGATTTCAACTATTGACAATTTAATAGTATTTGAAATAAGCTGTTGTCAAAGAAGAGAATCTGCCAATGCATCGGCATTAAGTTGCTGTTTCCAAGTATCAGTATTTTTCCGCTTTCCGTTTTCGATGTTGGAAACCAGAAAGTATCTTTATTCCATCAGCCATCTGCAATCATTAAACAACTTTTTTATTATTTTACATAAATAATAAAAGCCAATACATTTAACTTACTTTTATTTTACAGTCGATTGATACTATTGGTAGATACCTCGGACAACAATCCTCAAAGTAGGCTGCCTCGCCACAGTTTTCACTAACGGTATAGCACTGGCAGGCAGACAAACTATTACTGTTTTATGTAAAAAAACAGAAGCCAATATAACTTACCTTTTATTTTACAGTCGATTTGTACTATTGGTAGATACCTCATACAACAATCCTCGAAATAGACTGCCTCTACACAGTTTTCGTTAACGATATAGCACTGGCACGCAAACAAACGTGTGTACTGAGAGACTAAGACAAATAAACGCGAAGAGCTTATTTATAGCGCCAGGGAAAGTGTTAAAATAAATCGGGAAATTACCTACCTTTGTTGGACAAGTCAAAGAGCTTCAATTTTTAGAGGTTAGTAGCTAATTAGCCGGAAAAAACCTGCCTTCGTTTAAGTGTTTTTAAAAAATTCCCTTTCGATTTGAAATTGCAAATACAATTTATTATTGTGTAAGAACTGCATATTGCCGTGCAAGTAAAGTTTTTGTTTTGACTGCATCTGTAGACACTGCCCGAATGAACTGTGCAGTATTGAATTATAGAGTACCAGATCAACTATTTACGCTTTGTGGTCGTCGAACTATGTTGATGTTTTGTTCAATATAAATAAACATTTTATCTCACAATTGCTACTATACATTACAGTAACTAGTAGTCGCCTTTTATTAAGTATTATACACATTTTGTGTATCTTTCTTGTAATGTCAGCACTGTCAGCAGTGTCGTCTACATTTGCTTCATCGATTTGACCAACACTTTCGATCGCATAACACTTAGAGATATTATCAGTATAATGAGAGAACTTATTTCTGACCAAATAATCGGAGTCATAGAAGATATAAGCAGCGACAACCAACCAAGAATGAAAATTAATCACGAGTTATGCTGATAACGTCCCCCTTCTAGCTGAATATGAATATAATTTTAAACTGCAGAAGAATATATGTAATATGAAAATATTTATAAGAGGCAAAAACTAAATTCCTACCTAATAGTATCACGAAAGTCGAAAAGATGCAAATTAGTTAGCACCAATCAAACAATACAACAAGCAGTGGTTTTCGCCTATCTCGGAACAGAAATTTCAAGCCACAGTAACCTAAAAGGGAAGTTTTAAAACAGACCAGCGAAGCGGCAAAGTATATCAGGATAGAGAATTATATGGAAAAACGCAAGTATGAGCATAAACAGTCTGGGACCTGTTATAACTAGGGTTTCCAGTCTCGGAATCCGGTCCCGGGACAGTCCCGGGATTCTACCGCGAAAACCGAGTCCCGGGACCACAGCCAACCCAGGCGAAGTCCCGGGACCATGTCAACATGCGTGCGTATACTCGATATCAGAGAATTAGGACGGGTATTCACCGGCGTGCGGCGTATTATTACTCATGCCTCTTGCACATTCTGCATTATTTGCGTTTTGCGTAGGCAGGAGAGTTATTGTTTTCGGTAAGTTAGAATTAAACCTGTGTGTTGTTGCAGCCACATTTGCATATCTTCTATTTATGTATTTGTCTGTTTCTTTTGTTGGATTTAGACATATTTTACGCGTAGTCGTGTGCGTACGTAGTAACAGTAAGGTAACTAAATTTGTAGACTTTTAAGATTATGTGCGAAGAAGCTGAAAATTTATATTTTTGGGTTTTAAATGTATTCGTTAGTTGTCTGCTAAAGCGTTACAATTAGAATGAATTCCGATTCGCAACTTACCTTCATTCTACATTAAAAAATAACGATTTGAAGTCAATCTGGCAACAATTTTATATATTGAAGATAAACAATTGGCGAAATGTAGAGTTTGTTCCTATAAAATTATCATAATCAGAGGCAACTTGACGAAAGGATTACACAAGTAGTACTTTGCAGTTCAAACAAAAGCAAAAGATGAAGAGCGACATACGTTTTTAGTACTAGAAGAAAGCAATGAAGTTATAGACGAGTCCCAACGCATATTATCAGCACAGAAATACTTTTTTATTTTTATTTTTTTATTTTTATTTTTATATTTTTTATTTTTATTTTTTTTATTTTTATATTTTTATAATTAAACTGGAATTGTGACATATCTAAGCACCACGGTGTATATTATGATGAATAAAAATACAATACAATACAATACAATACTTTATTTAACTTACAACACTTGTTTTTCTTTGGAAATTGCATTCGGAAATTTCACCTGAACACTATTTCCCTTTCGGGACCATTTTCGGGATCTTCGGGACTAGTCCCGGGACTTGAAATTTAGCTCGTAAGTCCCGAAAACACTTTTGGTCCCGGGACTTGGAAACCCTAGTTATAACGGACAGAACTGAAACGACATTTGATACAAGTGACACCAAGAGACTTCTGTGGATAAAAGAGATGAGAACTCTAAGACGAAACTCGTGGACAAAAAACTTCCGACATAAAACCCCGGACAAAAAAATTGAACTAAAACCCTCCAGATAAAAAACGCTAGACTTAAAACACTCTAAAAAGAATTAACAAATATGTGGGGTCTGTGATCTGTGGACGATTACTTTATTACTATTATTTTTATATACAACATTAACGGCCGGTCTTATAAAGGCCACTAATCTGATGTTAACATTAATTCGCTGTTAAAATAAACAAAAGCGCATACAAATTTGTTTACTAATGAATAATATGTCATAAGCGCCAACGTTTTGATGAGTTTTGTTTATTTTAACAGCGATTTAAAGTTAACGTTAGATTAGTGACCTTTATAAGACCGACCGTAAGAGTTACATGTCTATGGTTATTAGGTAACTTGAAATTAACCAGGTAATTACCTTTATTAAAGGATAACTACACTTTCAAAATACATTATGTAGCAGGTATATTCTATTCGCATTATAGTTGTTGTTATTAGCCATAGTAATAATAATAATAATCGTCCAATAGGAAGTCAAGTAACTATCTATGTCTAAATTTTGCAAATGCATTCTTGCATCAGTATCGAATTATAATTTTTCCATTTTCGGAAATCCTGGAAAGTCGGGGAATTTTTAAATATTTCTTCTAGTTAAGGAAAGTCAGGGAATTTCTTTAATTTTATGACAATTCACCCTTCATTTTACAATTCCCGAATTTTTCCAAAATATTGAACTTAATCTTAGCGAGGTCGATTTTTCCCTCGGAATTTTTCACTTTTACTCAGTAGTTTTTTGTGTTTTTATTTTTAAAATCAGGGAAAAGTCAGGAAAATTCCTTAGTTTCTATTTTTTATTTCTTATTTAATTAATAAATAATAAATGCCATATTTACTCTACTGATATATTAGCCTATTAGCGAGAACCTTAGTTGCTTAATAACAAGGCGGTATTACTGCCAATTTGAACCACGTTGATATTCTTTTTTTTCTCAAACAAAATTTACTTTTTCCTATTCATAAAAATAAAAAAATAAAAAATATATTTCTTAAATCTTTTATTTTCACATACGTAGGTAGTAAAAAACCTTAATTTAAGTGTATTGTTAATAACTGCTCAGCAATGCTGTGCAATTACTTGCATCCATTACAATTGTACAGTTCCTCGAAGATAATTGAAAAAATAAGAAATAAATTTAGTCAACCAATAATTGTAGAAATGCAATTTTCCTTGTTTGGTAAACATTTAACAGTGTGATGACTGTGCTGCCAATATTTCACTTTTATTGTATGATGACTAGTGCATCCTTATGTAAACTCATTTTTGTTTACCTTCTTTCTTAATTAAATTTAATAAGTAGTTGAACGGAAGCCATTAAACAATTAAAAATCGTTCCATCTTGATATGATGGACCAAAACTATTTGTACAAAGTTGTTTATTCAAATGTTTACATTTAGTATAAAGTATTTAAAAAGACCTTAAGGTTAGCAATAGTTTACATTTGTAAATGTATATAATGATTAAGGACTGAGTTAATGGAACAGTCTAAAGACTGAAGATGCGATGGACGTTATACAAACTTGATTGACAGAAAATCACCTACGAGTGTTCGGATGTTAGAAGACATCAGAGGGATAAAATAGAAACAGTTGAACATTTGCAGCTGAAAAAAGTATACATGACAATACACCGGCACATTCTTCAACCGTTATCTCTGAATTTTTGGCAAACCAAGGGATCTCCATATCATCCCGCTTACTCGTTCGATTTGGCCCTAGCTGACCTTTTTCGATGTTCTGCATTAAGAATTGCTATGAAAGGAACGAGATTCGAGTATATTCCACTACTATTTGATTCGGTTGCAAATGCAACAATATTTCACAATTTTCATAGAGTTGAACCAGCGCTCACTTCCCCAAGGATCACAGTGCGTCAGCACGAACCTAATTAAACAGCACGCGACAGCTCATAAAACCTGATCAGCGAGCGCATTGTCGTAAATGATTTGCAGAAAAGCGTCTAATTTTAGTCGTGCTGGCGCCACGTTTTGTAACGTCCAGTTCTTGACAGTGCACGCATTTTTGCCAGGGTGCATTGTTATGTCACGTCCATTGATGCCGACCATGGCATAGCATCCGCAACGACCTTCGTACCATTGCGACCTTGCAACTCCCAACGAGAACGCTCTTGTCCGTGCCTGCCCATGCTCCGAACGATCCTCCAACCGACTTTATCTCGATATAACCGCCTTTGCTTAGGTTATCAGTTATCGCGAACGCACTAATTCGCTGTTTGAGAAGCGCTTATGCCATATCTTTCTCACGCTTCATCGAGCTGCTGAGATAAGGCGACGCATAAGGTGTGCAGAAGCGAAATTAATTTTTTGAAAGTCATTATGTAAGCTTCAATATGCGCGATCACTACTTTTAAATAGTATCTTTAATGAAATATTTATTAGAAACTGAGACTTTTTTAAAAATTACTTAGTCATCATAATGCTCAGCGCATGTATGTAGAATGAATTCAAAAAAGTTGTTAAGAAATACATATACAAATACTTAATAAGACCGGTATTAGCGTATGTACTTAGTTGAAGTTACGACCTTCACGAATAAAATAAGTAAATCTTGAACGATATAGACCATGTACGATGGAATAAGAATAAGGTACCTATATCAAAGCACATTAAAATGACTGGGGCACATCATAAGAGCAAAGGAGGTGAACTAATCAAGGTGGCAGCAAAATCGGTACCGAGTGAAGAAAGAAACAAAGGGGCGAAAGGAATAGAGGAAGGCTGAAAGGCCTGAAGGACCGAAGACATATGAGAAATGGAAATAAGTAAGAAAACAATCGAAAAATATAATCAAAGAAGCAAACACAAAAACTTATAAAAAAAAGAGCAAGAATGGAGGGGGGGGGGGGGCTGATCCCTTCCAAAAAACGGTTTGATATATTCCTAAAGAGTAGCAAATTTCTTTGGGGATGGAAATTTTAGAAGAAGAATGTAGATAAATAACTACTTGCATCATCATGCTCATCATATCATGTATACACTGTTCAAAAAGAAACTTTTCTTGCTTTCATATTCCACAATGTATCATAATAAAGTAAGTGTATTCTAGTGACAAATTGTTCCAATAGAGTTGAAGTCATTGTTGAGCGTTAAATAAAAATATTAAATATGTTTTTTTTTAAATCTTGTCTTCAAAATCTACCTACGCTCGCCACTTGTAAACGTTATCGCCAGTGGCGTAACTTGGTACCTGCAGACGCCGCGACCCCGGCGGGGGGGCTGAGCGTGAGGGGGGGTCCATACCACTTCGCCCACAGACCACTTCGCCCACTCGTCTTTTAGTACCATATCGCCCAACCGGAAGTCCACTTCGCCCAATTTTTGATATGTACCACATCGCCCAACACGACCACTTCGCCCACATTTTCACGAAGGACAGAATGCCCAACAGGATCAATTCGCCCACATTTTCGCGAAGGACACAACGCCCACATCAACCACTTCGCCCAAAGTTTATATAGGCCCACAACGCCCACAACAGGACCACAACGCCCAAAATCCGTTCGTTAGAACTCGGTTAATGCACACATACGTGGCTGAATATTTCGCCTGCCGACCACTTTGCCCACCCGCCTTTTTATACCATATTGCCCAACTTTTCACGAGAGGCACAACTCCCAACAGGACCACTTCGCCCTAACCTGACCTAACCTAACCTAGCTTAATTCGCACGAGTCTATTTGGGCATTGTGGCCACAGAACTTTGCCACTATTATTCAACACTGTGCGTGTGCATTAACCGAGTTCTAACGAACGGATTTTGGGCGTTGTGGTCCTGTTGTGGGCGTTGTGGGCCTATATAAACTTTGGGCGAAGTGGTCGATGTGGGCGTTGTGTCCCTCGGTAAGATGTGGGCGAAGTGGTCCTGTTGGGCGTTGTGTCTCTCGTGAAAATGTGGGCGAAGTGGTCGTGTTGGGCGATGTGGTACATATCAAAAATTGGGCGAAGTGGACTTCCGGTTGGGCGATATGGTACTAAAAGACGAGTGGGCGAAGTGGTCTGTGGACGAAGTGTCCGGGTCCCGTGAGGGGCCCCAAAGGGCCCCCTAATTTTCTTTTCATTCAATAAACGCAAGCAGGAAAAATCTTCTGCAATTAAATTACTGCTGCTCTTAATAAAATAATATTAACATAAAAAATGAAGAATGCGATGAGAACAGAAGAATCCTAACCAGCGTCGATAATTTTGAATTTGTAATTCTTTGTGCTTTTGTGAATAATAATTTTAGGGGAAATTGACATCACTTCAAAAATGCTACAGGATCCAGACACCGATTTGATGAAAACTACAACCTGTATTAGAAAACCCCTAGAATATTTGAAAAAATATCGAAGTATCTTAGTGCTGAATTAGAAGCAACCAATTTAGCGAACCACATAGATCCTACATTTAAAAATAAAAGCAGACCGAAAGTTAAAAGACTTTTTGACGAACTTTTGGAAGATCAAAGATTTCCTATAGACATTTGCATTTGCAAAAAAATTTTATAATCTAGATAAACTAAAAGAGTTTCAAGAGGCAGATTTTGCAAACATTAAGGCCGGCCAGGCGTAAGCAAATTGCTTAAAATCCCGTTTTTATTATTTTTTCGTTGACCGCTTGTTAATTTCAATATTAATGAATTATTTTTCCTAAAAAAGGGTGGATTAATAGACGTCATTAATACACTGTTTTTGATTAATACACTCTTTTTCATTAATTAACTGTTCATTAACTGTTTTTAAAAAAAAGATGGATTAATAGATCTATTAATACACTGTTTTAATCAACTCGTTTGTTAATGGGCGATTAATAATCTCAACTATTAAAGGCACTCACTCGCTATAGCTCGTTCGTGCTTTAAACAGTTTCGATTATTAATCGCCTTCATTAACACACTTGTTGGTTAAATAACTATTAATCATCTTAGTTAAAACATTCTTTTATAATGCCTAATCTTATTATTGTTATTGTTATTGATGTTTTGCCACTTTATTTTATTAAGGACCTATAAGGAGCCCGCAGCAGTTTCGCGAGGGGGGGGGGGCGAAATCTGTGGTACGCCACTGGTTATCGCTAATGCCAGTTATGAGATTTCTAATGCCCCAGTGATATCACGAAGAAAGTTATTGTCAGTAATAATATCACAATACTCTTTTAGTATATTCGAAAATACTTTCCCAACTTGAGAACCTTAATGTTTTCGAACATCAACGTTAATTTTACTCGAACGGAGAGCAGTAGTATTTAAATATACAAAGGGTGTCGAGTGGTATTCGATTATATCATTTCGTTCAGCTGATAAACACTTACCTATATATTAGTTACTGTGAGTATTGGTTTTATTTCATTTAAGACGCACACCTTACACAATGGTTGCTGCGCAAACATGAAAGGAGCGCTTCAACTTTGTAACCCGAATCAGAGGCAAGTTGAGCATTGTACCGCCAGACGCAAGCGTATAAAGCACCAGCCTATATACCGCAATGTAAAACGAGGTTGTAGATAATACAAACATACAATACGCCTGTAATTAGTAATTTTGAATATAACGCCATCTTTATTGGAATAATATAATAAACATAGTGTAATTAACAACATAGCAGTACTTAATTGGAGATGTATTTTGTGTGAAGTCGTTTTCAATTTACTAGATAGCCCAATGATGGCAATGATTATATTTTCTTGAAGCGCTGGGACGCTTTTTAAATTTTTATAACTGTTTAATAGCTTATTAAATTTGTCGTCTCAGTAATATTTCAATTGCTCAAATCTTTATTGAATATAATTAATTGCGACAGAAATAAAAAAGAGGAACTATGTGTTGAATGTAATTTTGGGATCCAAAACACCTTCATCTCTTACTTCATAATTTCTTGTTCATCTACACACGCACTCTAGTGCTGATTCCAAATATATGTACATATTTGAATTATTTATACATAAAAAGCGGGTATAAATTTTTGAATTATTTTCTTTCAATAAGGTAAGTTATTTGTACGCGACAAATAATATGTCTTCTTAAGTAAGCAATAAAAAATGAATCGCAAAGACTATAAAAGACAAACAAAGGTAATAAATAACGAACAAAAACAAAAGTAATTGACACTAATCAACAAAATAGAAATATTTATTTTTGGGTATAATAAAAAAATATAACAAAAAAAGTTAAGTAATGAAAAAAAAACAGATTAACATATCATTATTCTTCTAGTGGAAAACTATGCGTCGAACCTCATTTCGTTGCAATTCTATTAATATCGAATTTGGTCTTATAGAATCCACATATTTTGTTTCTACTGGACAGCGATTTGACTCTTTCATGTTTGTATATACAGGGTTTCCCAAATTCATTGTAGAAAGACTATCTAACATGGTATAAGGTAATGTAATCCATATTTGTGGTTTTTATTTTTTTTAATGCATGTATAATATTAATTTGGAAACCCCAAAAACCAGTCTTATAACGACACGTATGACTGTCCCTACCGTCTCATTAAACTTACCTACTCACTGGTCCGGCAGAAGCCTTCGTCTTATTAAATCACTTATCTACACACTTAAAAAAATGTTCATGATCACATTTTCCACCCTTTTTTTGCAGATCTTGAATTGAGTTTACAGGAATAACGTAAACAAGTTGTTTCATGTGGTCCGATAAAAGAATCACATGTAGGCCACGGTACCCAGATTATTTTCTACTTCTTGCTAGACATGCTGTTAGATTTGCTGGAAACTGTTATTTTCATAGCGTTGTGGCAAGTAGTTTTCAGGCACAAACTATACAGTCTCCCTTAATTGTGGCACTAGCTTTGTAAATTTCCGTTGGTCGGGAACGCGGCGGCCGCGATACCTACCACTATATGTATAGATACATACTGCAATGGATTGCATATAAGAAGATTAAGTTAATTTATTAATACAAGACAAGGGTTTAATATTATATTAAAAAATTGATTAAAAAATATTTCATTATTAAATTTACAAAGATGAATTTCGGTATAATAAAAGGATATCAGAATTATTAACATGTGTTTTCTAAAGTAATGGAATAATTTGAATTCAGTTGAACAATGAAAAATAAGAAACAGAAGGTTCTAAAATGATTTAAAAGTTACCTAAAATAGAGTGCAAGATTGATAGCAAATACTTATTTGAGAAATATTATTCTATGTAGCGAGTGTTAGTAAATGTGATAAAATATATATAGCGTTGAACTGTATAAAATATTCAAAAACGATATCACTACATATTAATCGTATGTACACAAATAAATTTAGATAGAAAAACATGTAATAATACTTTGTAAAAAGCTGAATTTTTGAAAAGAAACCCTTTTTCAATATAATTTATTAAGCTATTTTGGTATATGAAATGGTTTCATTATAATTAAATTGTCGAGAAGAGAAGTGTAAGTTTTAAACTAAGAAGAATATAATAAAGATATAGAGAAGTTGTGTATGGTAAGAACATAATTTAAAATACTACAGGCTATTGAAATAATTTCTGGAATTGGATGTTGAACTTGGTTTATTGTCGGATGGTTGCATCTTGTGAATTGGATGGCGTGAGCTATATTTACTGAAAATAGGACACGGCAGGATTTTCGGAATGAGAGTCTTGGGAATTGGAAATGGTTTTCCATCTGCTGGAGTTGAACTTTGCTGAACTTTTGTTGGATTGATGTTTTGAGATTGGCACTAGTTGAGGTGACATCCTGTGGCTTCTGACAGATTGGGATTCGCATTAATTGGATTGTCAATATCTTATTTGGAAGGAAGAATGTGTTCACTGCTGGAAGATTTTGTCGAGGTTTGTGTTGCTGAATTGTATGCTGATTGAGAATTGAAAGGAGGCACTTCCGAGGGTGTTTGCAGTTCTTGACAGTAGAATAGGCTTGTACTAAGGTTACTCGGTAGTTGGTATGCATTTGGATCTTTGAAAAGACGGATTAAGTTCTTTGGACGAGCTACAGTCACAGGTATTTATTGACTATACTCAAATAAACAGTAAAAGAGTGAAGTGTGGTAATTAATAAAAGGACTACTTACTATTTCATGTTTATTGAGTGACACTGGCGTTCATTAAAATTGTCACAAATATTTGACATAACAAATGATTTTTCAGAAAAAATAAACAGTCTTGATATTGCCTGAACCGACTTATTTTTGAGAGTAATAATGTTCTACTGAGCTAGCAATATTTAATAACTTAATATTAACGGTTCGTATTAAAGCGCATTAGAAGTACTTGAATTCATTTTAATTGAGAATTTATCTAAAAACAAAAATAGAATTCATATAGTCAAATCTGACATATAAAGAATATCAAATAATTGTCGTAATGTAAAATAATTAAATACCCAACCAATATTGCAGTGTAGTCAATCAGTGCAATACCTACGCGCTTCGGCACTATTTCCACCAACTTCACCATACGCTAAAATCATATCAACCCTCTGGGTGTTAATAAAAAGGTCCATTTTTAATTGTATTTAACACGTACTGATCAAAGACAGATTGATACATCCAATTTTAACTCGGATTTGAACAAATCCATTCTGGAAAGTTACGGAATCATCTCAGTTTATTTTAGGTACTAGTGGCGTGTGCGATTATTTGTGAAATGCTTTAATAAATTATCACTCGAAAACTGACCTGACCTTTTGAAATACTTTGAAAATTATTTCAGTCTAAGCTATTCGTGTTTATTTTTTCTACCATATACGTTTACAACACCTTGTATCCTTGTATATACGTTACCTGTGTTTTTAATTGGCTCTCGTTGAAACATATTTATCAGTGTAATAAGACGAGCAACTCAGATGAGACTTAACCTCTACTACTAAATTTCAAAAGAGGGGGGGGGGGGGGCTTGGGCCCGGAGCCATAAAAAATACAGTACGACAAAAACGCTGTAACTTGTAACAGAAACTGATTTGTCACGATTGGGTGGAGTTTCCATCCGATAAAATATCCGAGATAGACGTAATCATTGCCGTCGCCTTAAAGTTTACTGCTACACATATTAGGGCAAAACCTTACAAGGTGTATTTTAATAAACAAATTAAGTGTCGGAGATTCTGAAAGAGAGAAGATGCATAGACATGTGTTTTTAAAATAATGTATTTTCAATATCCTATATAGTCTACCCCACTTTACGCATTTTTAGGGCACCCAAAAACTTGTAGTGCCCATCTGGGACCTTATGACGTTGCTGCCATTTTGACACTTAACACAGCATCGTGTAAAAAGTCGTGTTCTGTTATGAAGAGAATTGAAAATTGGCTGATACCTGATACCATAATAGTCAATGCTGATACGTACAGTGACACAACATGTTCAGTAATGTATCAATATGTAACATAGAAAATAAATTAGCAAAAAGGGTTGACATGGAAGTTTTCTACAAGAAATCATTGATCAACAAGGAAACAATGAAATTTTCTTTGTGGTTTTAAAATGTTTCCAAAATATGTTGTTTCTTAAATTGAAAAATCTGTTTTCTTTATATGTAGTTCGTAAATAACGGTATGTTTTGTATTTGAATATAGTCGACCGAAGTATCCTCAAATTTGAGAGTTAACTACGTTTATCAAAGCCTTTTCCTTATTTATATATGTATTACACTGTATATGTGAGCCTAAATCTTCTTTAAAGGGATTATTTTGAACCTTAACACCTCCAAATTATTCAATTTCAATTCACTTTTTAGTACTTAGCACGGTTACGACTGGATGAGACTATGAGTTGACTTAATAATGATTCTCACTGTTATTTGTTGAAAGTAATCTTTAATCTGACAGTTCTAGCAATACCAATCAACATATTTTCAGCAGCCTTAAGTAGGATTGGACGATTTAATTTTTGGTGAAATTTGACTTAGTGTCGCAACGCAAATCTGGGTCGCCAGTGTTTTTTAGATGGGTCGTGAGAGATCCAAGCGAAGCTTAATAAAAAAAACAAATTCCCATTTTCTAATTTTTAAAAAAATTTTAGTTGCAATTCTCTCTTATTACTAAGAAATTATTTATTTGTACAAAAATCCAACACCAGGATAATCACTAATTTTTATACAAGTGTTGTGGTGATATCTGCGACCAAATTGCATGGTTTGATGTTCAAAAATAAATATGAATATCACAATAAACTTCATAAGAGCCCCTGAAAATGGAAGTCCAATAAGTTTTGTGACATGATTTTTACAGGGTGTCCCACATCGATTGCACCATACTTCAGTAGTGTGTTTTACGGTAAAAACAGTTGTAAAGTTCTAATAAACATAGGTATGTATGTATAATTTCCAAAATACTCATATATATAGTTTAAGCTTTATGATGATATTCAGTAAAAACTGTTGCATTTTTAGAACAAAACACTAACCCGGTTTAAGCTATTACAGAAGCTTGTTTGTTTGTTATGGACAAATTCTAGACATGCGCAGTACCATTTACCTTCGAACAACTATGTTCATATGGTCAAAGTTCTACTTAGAATTTTGCCGAAACCAAGGGGTCCTGCCAGAGCAAGAACCCTTTTACATGCTACACATCGTAGTAACGTGGGATCCGCGGCTTTATATCACTTCCGAATGATGGCATTCCGTAGAGGTTTTCATCCGAATTTTTTTATTTTTAAAAACCCCACGAGGACCGTGGATCGAACTCGCGACCCTTAGTTCAGTAGTCAGAATGCTTAACCATTGAGCTACCGAACCCGGATATTACAGAAGCTTATTAATTTTAAAAATAATATTAGTAAGCTATGTTTGCCAAACGCTCTAAAATGGGTGAGACAATTCTGTGGGTTTATTGCTTCGCTTTCTTCTTTATATCGGTAATTGGTGTTATGGCTCCAGTTACCTCTCTCGTGGAAGATGGCCGTCATGTGTTTTTATTGATTAGCCAACGGAAAGTTGATATTAACTTTACGTTTATATGGTGAAAGATACTTCAACAGACGACTTCCTCATAACCAAATATATGGAAGAGTCTTTCAAAGAGTGCGAAAGATATGAAGTGTGAAAATAAAAAGAATTAGTGAGTGATCAGATTATTTTCTTTGAATTGGACAAGGCAGACTCATGCCTTGTTCTGCTCGTTCGCCAGATTTGAACTCCTTTGATTTTTGTATATGGAGTAACTTAAAGAAGTTAGTGTATTCAGAACCTTTTCGCGACTTGGATGATTTGAGAAATAGAATCTCAAATGCTTTCGATCATATATAACGGATTCCAGTCGATATTTGAACAAATACCAGACTCATTTAGAAGAAGAAAGAATTCATGTGTGAATTCACAGTAATGGTGGACGTATTGAACATATGCTTTAAAAAATATGTTCGTTATTACTATCAATACATTTAGCTTTATTGTTATTAGAGTTTTTGATTTGAAGTGTATAGGTATTAGCTTATGTGATTATCTTGGAAATTATAGGTTTACCGACATATGTATAAGAACTTTTCAACTTCCTTTTTTACTATAGTATCGTGATTTCGATGCATAACAGCCTGCATACTAATTTGTAAATAAGAAGCTATAAAAATGTGCCTGCTCTATAGCTCGATATCTATCTTCACCAAATACTTTACGGAAAGCCTGTTCAGTGCTGTGTGGAGTTTTTATATTCTGTATTAATTGCAATGTAATCGCTTTATTATTATTGTTATCAGCATGATGTTTTGCATGTCAACATAAAACGATAGGGTGGCGGGTTTCAAAGATTTCTGGGTTTATGGTCGCCCACCAAAAAGGTTAAGAACCGCTGTTATAGATTAATTGCTAATTGCTAAATATGTTTTCATTTAGAATTGACTTGTGAACTGACTCAATATAGTTTCGATACCTCGTCTGGTTTATTTGCTTTGGCCCTACGCGCCTCGGCAGTTAAATCCATATTCGTGATAAACAGCTAAACTGCAGTCTTGGTATACAAACTACTATTATTTATTGTAGTCTTTATAGTTTTTTATTGTTACTATTCAAAAATAATATCGCACAAGTAAATGACTCTGGCTACTGCGCAAAGTAGGCCTCTTTTGCGAAAAAATCGGCTCAATCACCTTTCCCCCACAAATGACACACTATACAGGACTTTGGTGGAATATAACAACGTTTCATGAATTATTCTTGGGTTATCGGGCTCCCAATATTGACTGTTTTATTTACTGGCATGGCCACTAAGATGAAAATGTGCCTCGTCAGTAATTATGATTTTTTATTCAATTTTGACAGTTTAAAGTGATATTATTATTAACTGCATAACATCCATAATAAACAGTCTATTACGCCAAAGAGAAATAAACGTGTTTTAATTCACTAGTGAATTAAATAAGTTTAATAATCCACTAGTGAATTAAAAGAGTTTCAATGAAGAACAAGATATTTTTATTATTTCTACAAATATTGACATTCAATTATTCTTTCTCTTTGTAGTGTGTAATATATAATTACTAAAATTTAGATCAAACTGACGATGAATGGGCGAATTTATATCTTGATTTGAATATTTTTTATTCAAAATTTCGTCAAAATTGAATAAAAACATATATACGCCACGTGAATTGAGCATTTATTCACTCAAAGATATGATCTCAACGTCTTTTCGTGAATAAACATATGGTTAATTTACTTGGTGTATAATATTTATTAACTAAAATTATCAATTGGCCAGCGAGGTTTTTTATGTCAAAATAGTCACAATTTCTGGGCGTGGGAATGGTGTGTACTTATTCATGACACATTTCATACTAGTCTGCTACACAACTACGAACAAAATAATGACAGATTGTTTCAATAACAAATGACTGTATCTTTCAATCGGGTGAGGACATTTGTGCCACCTTGTATTGAATTCATTTCTTATTTGTATTTTCTTGGCTTCTTTTTCCACGCATTTAAATTGATTTGATTAAGTTCGATATTTATTGCGATGCGGAAGAGCGGAACTGAATCGAATCAAATAGAATAAAATCGGTTTTTATTTCGATACGATGCGAAGCAGGTTTATGAAGTTACCGCCCACTCACGAAACAGAGAAAAAGATAGGTTTAGCATTGTGCAAAATATACCTAGCCGAAGTAAATAGGAGGAAGCAATTTATAGCTGGTTGCAGCAACTTTCCAAGCGATTTTAAATAGGTTTACAGTACATTTTTCACAAATTTGCAGCAAATGTTCATTGAAGTTGAAGATTCTCTAACAAGTTTGCAGTTCATTTTCAGTAAACAAGTTCTGACCGATACTGCAGCAGATAAATTTGCAGAATGGTTGCTGTAAAATGTCATGTGTATATTTTATTTTCAACTGCTTAACTTGTTTTTTTCTTGCAAACAAATTTTCAACAACTTTCTAGCCAAAGTATGTAGCGATTTTTTATAAAGAACTTACAGCAAATTTCTTACTAATCTGCACAGGTAAAAGTCATGTATCTTCAATGAATTTTTAATGAGTTGCAGCAAATTTTTAACAAGTGAATAGCCAATTTCCATTAAACTAAAAATTTTCATCAAGCTTGCAACAAGATTTCTAAAAGCGTATAAATAATTTTAGCATGTACAGTTACGGCCAAAAAAAGTGCATTGGCAGTTGTTCTTGCTTTATCAAATATTTTCTTGTGAATTTTTAAGCAAAACTGTATCGTTGACAAATTGATGGCGTTTCTAGAATTAGGACTATTATGTTTTTTCAGTAAATTTAAAAGCTAACGCTAACAACTAAATCAAAGCAAAATTTGTTATAAGAGTTGTACCTGCCACTTTTATTTGGCCGTAACTGTACATTTTCGGAACATTTCTTAGCAAATTTATAGTGCGAATTCGCCTGCGAGACTGCTGCAAATTATTTTAGTAAGATTATAGAAAATGTTTAGTTTGGAGTACAAAATTCCAACACATTTTCAGCAAAATTTTAACCATGCAATTGTTAACGAATTCGTCATAAGTTTTTAGAAAGAGTGCAGTAAATTTTGAAAAACATTTCAACAAATTTCCATCATATTTAGAAAAATATTGCAGTTTGTTTGCAGCATCTTATTAGCCAATTTCCAGCCTATTTTACATTTACAGTAAACTTTGCAGTTATTTTTTGATATATTTTTAACAGGTTTGCAAGATTCCAGTAGCAAAATTTTTAGTGAATTTTTACTGTTAATTTCTAGTACATGTAAAGTTTTTAGTTGGCCTGTAACTTTAAGTATCCACAGGTTTTAATTATCTTCTCAATTCTACTATCCTATCGTGTAATTCTGTGGTTTTTAGAGATAACCGTTATATAACAAAGGAAATGTACATTTCTGAAATACCAGGCATTCTACTCTCAAAACGATGCATTAACTACAAATCCGCTTTTATGACAGCTGTTGAGTTGTTATCTTCCCAGAAGGGCAGGGTGACAGGTACCTAACTAATAGGAGTTGCTTTGCTTTACGACGGTTATTTTGCAAGTCGTTTCTTGAAGGGCTGCTCGTGCCAGAACAGGCAACAACTTGTAGTAATCGTCAAGCAGCGCTAGGTCGTTAGTTAATACTTGCCAATAGAGCCTGAGGTAGTCTTTATTGTTAGTAATTTCAATATACCTGCAGTGTTTCTAATCAAGTTAAAAAATATTCCAAATGTGGATATGGACAGGCAAATGTAGTTAAATAAATATTTCGCCTGCTATCTCTTTTTAATTAGTTTTTTTCGAAATCCTACCACTTTGCTATTATAGCAAGTGCATATTTGTAAATTTACCAACAAATTCAGAAACTGTTTAATACTTAATGTGAAATATCAGTTTAACACTTGGGTATAAAATACGCAGGTTATAATCATAATACAACTACAGTAAATGCGATAAATGCTGTTTCATAATTCAATCCCTTTCTATTTAAAATTGTGTATGTTTATTAAATTCACAAATACACGATTGTATATTTGTAACATTTTGTAGGCAAACTAATATTTGTTCATCTTGTTCTGTTTGTTTCGTCCCATCTTTGCAGTTTACTAAAAATTTTACAATTCCATTTTTAATATCCCTTTGCGATGCTTTTAACATGTATGTGCATGAAAAGATAAAAATAAGAGAATAATGGAATCGATAATGTTATGGTTGTAAAGCATGGATAATTTACAGTCAATATGACAATATGTGAAAAAAACTACAAACTATCGAAAATCGAAATGGACTCTCTGCGAAGATACTTTTGAGTGTTGACATATTGCAAATAGGGTTACCATCTTTTAGTAAAAGAACAAAAGACATTCGACAGATTTGTGACTAATTAAAAAGGCAAATAGCGCTGCAGAGAAAATTTTTGATTTTTTTTGTCAAACTGCTTAAAATTATGCTTACGAATTGCAATTTATTATAGCATCAGAATTTGGATTAATACTTTTTATCCAAAATATGGGGTCCCATTCTTTATTTTACACATACCAGACCTAGTTAGCTGACATAGCTGTAACAATAATTACGTATCCGTATGCATACATATGGTAGAAGCTAGAATGAGTCGATGATAATTTAATTTGGAAAAAACCAAAAACCTGATGTACTGTCTTGTAAAAGGACACCTTTTTTCCAAAAAAGAACAGGTGGCAACAGCAACGCATATGAAGAGATTATAAAACGCACGAATAATCAAAACAGTGGGAATACAAAGAAGTGGCCTGAAATGGTTTGGAGATCTTCTAAGGGAGATGTAAAAGGGGCCGACGAAAAAGCGATAACGGCATAAATACCAGCTACAGGTATGGTAGCATCGTCTACATATGCTAAACGTTGTTGGTTAATTTGTTAATTGTTTCCTTAACATTAGTGTTGCTTAATACTCATTTTAATACACCAGACAAAATATGTCTGTTACACCCTGGGGTGTTACAAAAAAGTGTAACAAATTTGAAGGGTTGATAGTACTCATCTAAATAAGACAAAAAGTTTATATAAACATAGGTTCGGGAATGCGTCTTAAGGGAGCTTCAGCTCCGAGAAGGATGAAGAATGATGCTCCTGACGCTGACGTAGCGAATTTCAATCTTTAGGTTCGATTTTGTGGAAAATTACTGCTTCAGCGATTCCGAACAAGAGTACATTTTTATGTAGAAAAGTCTAACCTTTTTGAATATCTAACCATAACTGATTTTTTAAAGGTCATCTAAACTCGCGTAGATATGCCAAATTACACCTGTGTTCATAGGAACTATTTATCTTATTTTGATGAGTACTATCGCACATTAAAGTTTGTTACCCTTATTCTTTAACACCCTGTATACATGTCCTTATGCTATAAAGACCTTGTTTTGAATTGTTTAATCTAGATTTTGTGTTTTTTTGCATTTGTTTTATGTTTATAAAAATCAAATTGTGTACTTTGTTGTGATTGCACTTTTATTACATAACGTTTGGTTAAAAAACATTTTGTATTGTGTTAAACGATTTATTTAATTAAAGATGTAGATTAAAGTAGTATTGAAAGCTGAATTGGAAATTCTTAATAAACAGAAAAGCTGTCTAAAAAGTGCCACAGGCAGCCAGAAGTTTGCTTATACATAATTCTTATAACTAATACATAATTCCTACAATATCGTTTCACTTTCGTTTTTCTCCATAGATAAAATGGAACTGGCTGAACGAACAGAACGTGCCGGGATTCCCACGGTTCTTACTAGCCATTCATTGAAACGAGGAATCAATAATTCATGAATGTTTTGTGAATCGCACTGTCCTAGGACAGTAAGTAATAGAAATTAATTAAGCTTTCAGGAATTGTACAGTTTTCAGTCTAGGAAATGGTTTGAACTGTGCTTCTAAATTTTTACTTAGGAAAACTCTTAGCCCTTTTAACATCACACGTCTCAACTGCCCTATATATTTTATTGATTTAATTTTTATCATTTGTTGTTGTCATTGATCATTATCGTCATTAAGTGAGTCAATAAGGGCATCAGCACAGCCGGATCTACGATTTTTGGCGCAAAGGGACACTGACGTCCGTTATACCTTGTATCTGCCCCCCGAATATCAGGTATTGCATGGGACATAAAGGAGCATCACATACATATACATAAAGTTTTTTCAATTCAAATGTAAATGGTACTTTTTCATAACAAAATATAAGGAGAAAATTAGTACATTGTGTATCTAGAACGAAAAGCGTAACATTCCCAGACGACTGCCGAGCTTAACAACACAGGAGTCTGGGAATGATGCTTTTTGTCCAAGATACACATACTATTTTTCCGCCAATCGATACGAGTAATTAAAAAAATAGGAAATAGTACTCGAATATTCCCTGCCTAGGCCGGGAATATTATTCCTGTACAGTTGTATTGTAAATTACCTAGCAACGGCTGATGTAATGGAATGTTTGAATTATTCCTGTACAGTTTTATTGTAAATTACCTAGCAACGGTTAGGCAAAATTTTTTCAATAATGTGACAGTTCTAGTACGATTGGCGGAAATAATATTTTCTTTGAAAAGTGGAACTTTAATTATAGGGGTGCAGTTTATTGCATACCCAAATACATACGAGGAGAAAAAACCTGAACCTTTACACGCAACAAACATAAAAAAGGAGGTTACTTGTTGTTCACCTGGTAGGTAATGACATCTTTAAGATATAGATGGCGTACAATATTTTTTTCTACGATCACTACTAAAAGTAGGCCTCTTAGCGGTACATTTTTTCACTAAAAATGACGTTTTATAATTCAGCGTGTTAAAAGTGAAATCAGCTGTTTACTTTTAGCACATGTGTTATAAAGTAAAGAGCTGGTGTAGAATTTAGAATTTCGAACTGGAAGTGAGGTTATAAAGTTATTCTAGTTACTCCATTTGTTATAGGTAAAGCGTTTTTTTAAATAATTAAAGCATTATGTAATGAATAAACTAAAATGTGTACATTTATAATTACCTTTCATAACTAACTTTGACAGCTACCGGCTGCAGAAACAGTAACCTGCGCGTCAAGGCCATTTCTTTATTATGACATAAATTATAACTGTCATAATTGCAAACCCTTGTTAAATCGACATTTATGGATTAATAACAGTGAATTTAAGGCCGTAGAAAAAAATACCTATTGTGTGCAAATTCGTGCTAAAGGTGTTTATGCACGAGACATGTTATGAAACTCAGCCTTCGGCTTCGTTTCATAGTTTTCATGTCTCGTGCATAAACATCCACTTTTAGCACTTGTTGCACAAATAGCTATTTATAAGTTTGAATATCCTGCAGGCACTTAATAATTCTATTTTACAACTAAAAATTTCAGTAATTTACCATTTTTCTTCTTTTGCCACATCATATTTTGCGAACTTTGTGAAGTCGTACGATTATCAACATTCAAAACTTCTTGTTGGCGCTTCTGCATTTTTGGCATTCGGGGTATAGGTCCCATTTTGTCCCCCCCCCCCCCCCCCTTCAGATCCAGTACTGAGCATCACTTCTCACTGTCAAATTGTTTGTTAGAAACTATTTACCAAACTGCAGTAATTCGTCTCATATGAGCTAATTTTTTGCTCTAGCTAAGATGAGAGTTTCTTTTGTTTGTAGGGGAGGCCCTTATTTCTCAAAGTTGAAACCGGATTGACGTATTGCAAACATGCAATCGACTCCTTATTTTTGGAAAATCTTTTATCTAAGTCAACTCTGATTGCATATTTGATAACAGTGAAAACTTTAACTCGGAACGCATTCGTTGAGTTCTTGGGTCTTTGTCGCTGCACTGTTCGCCGTCAATTTTTATCGACTAGTGTCTTTTTTGACAGATCTTCTTCTATAGAAATATCTATACCTAAAGCTTCTAGTTTCGAATTCATAGATGCTATAAAGCTGTGAGAATTAGTCACACAACACTTCTTACTGTAATTTTTTCATGTTTACTTCCCTCGTTTGAAAGAAGAAGGAAGTATTGTAATCACGAAAAAATCACTTTCCGAGATTTCTTCAGATCTTCACGTTTCAGGGTCCCTAGATGACAAAAAACAGGTTTTCTCAATTCCATCCGTCTGTCTGTCTGTCTGTCTGTTGGCGGTTTAACTCAAAAAATATTTGTCGGAGGAAGACCATATTTTGCATACACATTATACATATACCTGGAATGAAACCGGGAAAATGTCAGACAAATATATACAGGGTGAACACCTCAAAAAATAAAATTTTGTTTATTTTTCATTAAATTTAGTAATAGATACAAGTAATAATTTGTACATAGTGCAGGCTTTATTCTTACTAAAAATGGGAGCCAAAAGATACAGAATACATTTTTTACAATACAAAAACGAGGCACAAATTAGCGCGTTACTAAATAAAATATAGCTGGGACACAGGAATTCGAGAGGTCGGTCCTCCGTGGCTCAGGTAGAAATTACCCAGTCACTTACGATATCCCACTAAACGTTGGGGCTGCCTGCCGTTCGAATTCGACCACCGGTAGCGTTTTTTTAATTTGTAAATTTATTTAATTTATTAGAAACGTGAATATAGTTTTACTCCTAACTTAATTTGATTTTTAAAATTATTTAGTGTCACAATGTCGACGAGGGCAGTTCTGAGTAAAGCCTTTTACAGATTTTTTTTTATTGGTTCGCTCAACCATAAACAAACTAGAAACTAATTTCAATTTTATGTTTGCAAATTCTTTGCTGTAGGGTCAAATTCTTTCAAAATTTTCAAAAGTATGTTTGCCGTTAAAAAAGGGTTTTCTAAACGAACAGTTTGTCATATAGAGATTCCATTATTTTCTCTAATGCAAGCAACACAACACGATAGAGACAATTATTATCACCTCAAAAAATCTATTTAGGGCTTTTCTTATAGCCCACCTTTGTCCAATTTTCTACTTCTTTTTTAATTTTCACTTGGAACTTGAGCTACTGTAGCACACCAAATATCCATTCGCTTATAAATGCGCCGAAAAAGGTAATTCAAATCCTAATTGTACAGGCAAACTGTCTACCCATCTACACATTATTTAGGAAAAGACATGTATGTAAAAAATATGGGCGCCTTATTTACTAATTATCGTTTTCGTCATTGCATATTCATTTTTAATGATTACCATAAACCTAAAAATAGTAGTAGTATTAACATTTTTTAAATGAGAGCTCGCCGAGGGCTTCATTCGTGGAGTATGGGAACCCGATGGAAAATTTGCTTCGCTACCCACTAACCAGTCCGTCCCTGGTCTACTTACGGGTTAAACGTGAGCTGTCTGGCAGCATTCATCCAATACACTAGTTTTCTTTATTAAAAAAACAAATTGCATTTGAAAGCGACACTTCTGACGTAAACTTTGGCGAAGACGCTCAACTACTACAGGTTTTATTCTGCCGATTGTCGCCGAGCAGGACTATTGATCAAAATATAAAAGCACGTTCGCCGAAGCCATTAACTTCAGAGAGGTCAACAAAGCCCTAATCGGCTTTTGAATTATAAGTGATTCCGTCGAAAGATTTCATTACAGCAGTCTAATATAATTTGTTCAAACGCAGCCGCCCCCTGCTTGTTTAGCTCACAAGACGTCTAAAAAACAGGTTGTGTGCGTATGCAAGGCAAAAACATACCTAAACGGCACAAGCGGAATTTTTTAATATCATAGTTCAAACGTTCTTCGTCAATTCCAAAGTTCAATATTTTTAAAATTCGAGATTCGAAGAGGGCTCAAAAGTATGCAGCGATACTGAGCTATTGACCAAGCTGTCGGTTATCTATGGAACATTCATTGTATTTATTGTGGCTATTTTGTTTACGTCCATGAGACGTAAATATTTTCTGATAAGCCTCTAGCATAGCCCCTAGAAATGGCCAATTGAAATAGAAAGGTAACTTTTGCTTCTCCAGTTTGTATCTTATACTAGTAGTTCAAGCGTCTATTAGTGGTTCTAAAGCTCGTCTTACATACGAGGGTGGATTGGTATATTCGTAGCCCGACTAACAAGCAGGTGTTACACAATTTTGAAAATCTAATAATGTAATAATATAACCTTACTTGAAACGATTGATAAATGACAAATTGTTGTTGCACGTGAAAGACGGCTGTTATTGAGAAATTGCAAAAATGAATAAATTTGAAGTTCGTGTGTATTTATACAATTTTATCATCACAGAAAACTTTTATCAATATGCAGAATACTTTAGGAAAGTATATCGATAAAAAAATCTGTGATGTTAAACTTATTGTGGAAGTATTTATCCATTTTGTAATCTCTCTATAACAGCTTTCCCTCACGTGCGACAACTTAATTTACCAATATCAGATAAATTTAATATTTATCAATTATGAATCATTTCCAGCCAGGTTAAATTGGTGCATTACTAGAATTTTAAAATTGTGCAACAACTGCTTGTTAGTCGGGCTATGAATATATGAATCCACCTTCGTATATCTCAATATTGTAGCCTGTCACAGCGGCAGGAGATGCCACAGAAATTGTTTCATAAAGAGCGTTTTCGTAGTCTGATGTTACAAAAGCAAATATAGCAAATTATATTAAGGTGTATGCAATGCACATTTTATGCCAGAAGAAAATTGTTTTTTAATCAGTTCAAAGACGGCGAAGTTACAACGCTCAAAACGTGGCCACACTGATTTTAAAATTGAAAACCTCGTTTATTCACTTTCCGATTTACTATTCTCTATTTTCATGAAGCTGCCATAGTCAGTTTGGACGTCACCAAATCGCTGTATATTAATTGCCGTCGTTAACAGCGTTTTGCTAATAGTTTAAAAGCGATTGAAGGTTTCAGTTACCGAACCAGGAACACCCAAAGGAAACATGATCCTGGCTTTTAACATTTTGTAATTACGAGATAATTGTTGCTAAATTATGTTTACGACACAAGAATTCTGTTAAAAGATAAGACGAAACTTGGAATTCTGTTTTGCCGGGTGGACGGTAAATATTGTTCCACCTTGACATACAATTCCAACTACCATTTAAATGGTTAAAATATTAGACTTGGCTAAGTATTTAAGCATTCATTACATGCAGTTATTATGTAGTGATAGTAAGTGCTGGTGATGATTCAGCAGAGGAGTCTAACAGATCACAATTTTACTAACGGCTTGTGAACTTTTATGTTGATAAAATTTGGGCGTTGCAGAGAAAACAGGAAGGGACTGACAGTTTAAAAGAGATAAAATGTTTCTTTTATTTTCTTCGTACAGGGAATAATAAAATTGGTTTATCACCACATAACGTTAAGTAATTACATTGACATTAGCAATGAGATAAGTAAATTATGCAAACATAATTGGTGTATTTGTTGACAAAGTCGTGAGGGTCAGAACCTTACTATTTGTTTATATGAAAATCAGAAGGGCGACTGGTTATTTACCTCAATTTTTCATTCAGACGAAGGTGACATCCATCTCGATTTGATTTTACTGGTGGTAGGTACACATCTGATTTTGTGTGTGTTTAGAGAGGTTAAAATCTTAAAAAACTAATTGGCTTTTGGGAGGTTTATAATTACCTAGCTCTCTGATTGATTTTGAAACTGGGCGTCTTAAGGACGTTTGTTTAGTTTTATCTATGGACTTTTTAACAATAACTTTTTAGCTTCGTTATATATCTAATATCTACGGAAAATCCAGTAATATAGAACTCAGTTTATTTAAGTTAAAAAACACTTCAATAGAACTCGAAAAGCTGAAATTCGACGAACACTTGATTAAACAAACTGTATCGCAGTACTGGATTTTGTAGGAAGACCAATGAATAACGCAGGGCTCAATTTCCAAGGTTTGACGCTTTGACCTTCCTCATATTTTATCATTCAACCCACGATATTTGCGATTTTTTCGAGCCATTTCTGTTTACTCCCGGCTTACCCAGCTTATCTGCGACAAACAGTCGCTTCTCCGTTATTGTTATTAGGAAAACTTCCAAAGGCTTCTCAAGTGTGCCTAACCGGCGACACAAATACACGTATTTGCGGGCAAACATATTTTGAATGCAAAGATAAGACTGATGTCTTAGCTAATTACGGTTGGTCTTACGAAGATTTTGCATGGTCACAACGAATGGTAGATAAGGGCTCGTCGCACCACGAACGTGAATTACGATTTGTTATCAGAATCGTGCCACATTAAATCAATCATCTATGGATTCCGAGCATTCCTCTCGTCAGTTTTGATTGACAGAGCAAAACACGAAACTCTCATATATGGAAATTGGATGAGCTCTTTGCTGATATTAGTCACATTTTTTTAATCTACATGTTAGCAAGCCGGTCATTAGCGGGTGAATCACAGTCGGTCAATATTGGCACATTGCATGGCCTCCATTGGGGGAAATCCTGCTGATTATTTTAAATAAAAAAGGGGGAAGTTCAGAATTTGAGTTTTATGAACTTTTTTTTTGTTTATATAACAAACGAGCCGTGAATAACCAAAACAATTTGTCAAGTACCCAAAAGTTCAAATGCAACTAATCAGTAATAATTGTTTCGTCTTATATTATTTATTGATAAGGTCTTGGAATCTGTTACTAACAAGGTTTACAATCCATTTAGTCTTAGTATTGCAAATTATGCCAAGTACTTACTTATTCCACAAAAGTGGAAGCACAAAATCAAATTGGGCCAGAAAAGGTCACCCCAAATTAATCGCCAGAAATTTGTAGGCCACGTTCAGCGTACTCATTAGCTCAAACTTATCTGAATACTGACGACTGTATACCAACAAACCCACCCCCGACCTTTCGCTGTTCTGAGTAAACTCGCCGCAGAGGCAGATGTTTTCCACCCCCGCTGGGGGAAAATCCTAGAAACTATGAAAGAAGCGCCCACTCATTCCGAAAAACGCTCCTCGCCGCCGGGGTCGATATTGCCACGCAGGGGCGCGGAGGGTGAAGGTCGTTGCACCACCCACGCTATCGATTGACCTGCCCTTCGAATTCCCGACAAGGCCAACGGCCAGAACTGATTGTTGTTGTAGGAATCGTTCCGCGTTTGTGGAATTTCACTTGCAAGATTTTCCGTTGCTCCAACGGTAATTGCCAATTAATTACATAATTCCATTGAAATATTCCACTCGCTTCCTGAAGCCACCTCGCTATTGAACTCGAGCTTTGTTTACATCAACAAATGATAACTTTGTGCAGAATAATTAAAAGTGTGCAATTTGACTGGAGAAAAGCCCAACTAAGTCAAGTTTGGCTTCGGCGCCCTTCTTGAAACTGTGAGGCACAGCGTGTAAAAGCCTCAAAAATGACAAGCTTGATTTTCTGGTGATTTTTCGAACCGAAATGCGTCAATGGCCGAATCGGAGAACACCTGGGTGGGCACAAGACAGCCTTGCCAGGTGCATTTTTAGCACAAACAAAAATAAAGGTTATGCAAAACTAGATCTAGGAAATGTGTAAAGGGGATTTTTTATCCAGTCCGATATTTGTACAGATCAGTTAGTCAGTACTGCTATTTTGAGCTGAAAATTTAATATTTTTTTGTTCCTTCAATTGGCATTAGCGCTCCTATTTTTCATGGTTAAGTAGAAAAAAATCTGCATAAATCATTTCTAGTTCTGTATTTTGGCAATGTCAGCAACGTAATTTAGTATTTTTTTACTGCTTCATCTGCAGATCTAATTGTGGGTTTCGAAAATGCTAAGGCAAAATTGCTTTGTTTTTTATAAATTTATGTTTTTGCAGTTCTGCAGTTTTGTAACACCACAGGAACACCAACATGAAGTTTTAAATGTTAAATTGAGCTCTAACTGTTATTCATGTGCCAAGAGCATTGTGAAGATGTTTATGCCTGTTCTAGGGTAACTAGTTTTCAAGACTGAGGGATTGTAAGTCGCCGGATGGGTATAAACATCAAATAATGTCCATGGTGTATACGTTTTATTTTTCACTTCAGTTCGAAAAGCAGTTCATAACGTCCTAAGACATAATGAACGGGCGTAATCATTACGCCTGCTCTTTACGCCCTAGGGCGTTATGGACTGCTTTATATTCTTCATATCACAGATATGAACACCAAATAATAGATAAGACTAACAAGTGCTAGTTTTGAAAATTTGATAGCAAATTTAAAGCTAAAATCAAACCATCGTGGCTACATGGATCCATTTGAGGGCCATTTAGCTAGACAGCGAAGACGGCTTATGGTTCTTTACAAATTAATCAATACAAAAAAAAAACGCCAGTGATTCTTTGTACAACAAATGTGCTCATATAGAAACGAGAATTCATAAACTCAAAAGTTAACTAAACCAAAATCACAATAATCTGAACTTCGACTCGAAAATTATACCAAATGAAAAGATCGAAATAAGTCAATTTTTTGGGTGACAAATTGTAACAATTTTATAGGAAAAACTTAAACACTAAAGTATAAAATAAATGTACATAGTCAGACCTGCATTTAAATCAAATTCAATAAAAAAATTGGCAGTTCAAGGAATTAATTTATTAAAATTTGCAAAATTGACGAAAAGGTCAATTTTTATGTATAAACATTACAACAAGGAATTAAATTATCTATACTCATTTGTTAGTAAGAAATTACAAACTACCTGAAATTTAAAAAAAATGTAACGCCCTTACTCTTAGAACGAGATTTTCGAAAAATATTGTTCCATTCTCTACAAACTATATATGAAGTTGGCACATTTAACATTTTAATTTTCTACTGGAAAAGCTTCGAACCAGAGAAATTGTCTCCTCATTTGTAAGGATTTTCTAATTCTAGCTAAACCTTATTTCCAGACGATATAAATATCAAAACTTTTGGAATTTAAACAAAATACGTGCAACTACATAATCTGATTTTCAGATGAATTTACATTTTCATTCGGCAAAAATATTTCAACAAGCCGTGAGAATTTGATAAAACACGCTAAAACATTCGTAGGAGATACAAACAAGATTTACATATATACTTTTTATATTTTATATACAAAAGTGGGTTTAAAAGTGCTTTTTTCAAATATATCTAGCTTTGCAGATATACAGGTTGTCCGAGGAGTATGGTATATGTTGTATATATCAGTAGATAAGAATTTTGTAGAAAAATATTTGAAATAAAAGTGTACACAGTAGAGATTCTTGTTTTATTTTCAATAATACAAAGCTTTAATACTCTGACTTATGTAAATTTTTGAGGAAAAACGCAAAAAACACCTTCCAGTGTTCTCATTTTTTCTTCACATCCGAGCATCAGTAAAATATTAATGCTATAGTTTACAGTTAATAATCCATTCTAGATAATAATATATTACTCTAAGAGCTTATTTACTTAAATAAATCGAAATTATATAAATTAAATAAGCGATTTTTACTTCCTTTTACAATAAAGGAAGTAAAAATTCGAAATTGAGTTTTCAACAGATCTTCACGTTTTAGAGTCCCCTGATCCCAAAAAACATTTTTTTTTCATTGGTCTGTCTGTGTGTCTGTCTGTCTGTATGTCTGTCTGTCTGCCTGTGAACAGAATATCTCAAAAAACGGAAAGAGGTATGGCGTTGAAACTTCATATATAAGTTTTGTGTAATATGTAGATGAGACAGCAAGCTTTTGAAGAACATCGCATAACCGGAAGTAGGTGTTTACTCTTGTGATTTTACAGTTTTTTTCGATTTTTTCAAAAACGGCTCTAACGATTTTTTTTAAACTTTACATTTTTATAACATGTTTAATGTGTATTGATGTGAGATAGGTGATTTTCCAGTTGAATACTTCTAAAATGGGTTTCTTTAGCTTTTTTTTTCTATTTTTTTTATTAACTCCTATTTTAAACAGAACACCCGTATATTATTACATTTTTAAATTCAGCTTAAAATTCTAGAAAAAATTTGTCTGTTGAACTAACACTCTATTTTGTACCGTTTTTGTAAAATTTGTAATTTTTGAAAATTTTTAACAAATGGCTAAAAATTAAAAACGAAATTTTTTACTAATTATAAGATCACTGTAAAAGGAAGTTGTGTGCGTGTATCACACCAAATTTTTCGACTTTAAATTTAGTTTAACATTTCTAAGAGACAGTCAACTATTTCGACAAAAATATCGGCCAAACGGCATCTAGATTAAATAAGCTTGCAAGCACTATTTTATTTATTTTTTTTTCGCAAAAATTTATTTCAGTAAGGGATTAAAGTTTACACATCATTGAAAAGACAAAAAACTATAAAATAAGCAATAAATAGAATATCAGGTATCATTCATTATACATTTGTTTTTCAATAAATAACAATTGAATGTTGTGCTGAGTGTACAAATAAATACTAAAAAATCTTTCCCTTCAAATATGAAATATACTGAATATGAAACATAATTTTTTGCATATAAACTTTCTCTTTTAAATCCCTTGGAGTTGTACCCTCTTACGAACGGCGGTTATTACACAAAAATATATGTTAGAAAGCCTGATTTTTTAAAAAAATTTTTAGATCGTTAAGTTTCTTCGTATAAAGCTAATAGTTTTTGTGTAAAAAATACATTATGCTGCTCGGCAAAGTTATTCAGAAAAATGCCTCGCATCATAATGGATTTTATTTTCTACAAAAAAACTACGTATTAGTTCTGCGAAAAAACTAAAAAAAAACTAAAAGTGTAAATAAATCAGGTTTTTTATTAGATAACAGATTATGTATTTATACACCTATGTATTTATCTTTTATAATCAAATTTATATCTGTTAGAAAATTTTAATATCATTTTTTCAGTAAAATGACAAAAATTTTATTCTGACCCCCCCCCCCCCCCCCCCCCCCCCTCTTTAAGTATGTGTAACTCGGCGGAGAGAGATTTTAAAAAAGTGTGTTTAAAAATATATTTCGCAAAGAAAAAGTAATAATATAAAATTTCATATTTTTCTTTTTATATTTTGGTATGAATGAATTATATTTATGTAATTCAATTTAAAGAACACTACGGCAATGTATGTGATCTTCTTTTGTGTCCAAGGCGCAATGTGATATAATTTAGAAGCATTACTGTTATTACACTTGACTAATACATTTTTATAGGGAAAATTTAAATATAAAAATGTAAAAATACATGTACAACCATAAAAACTAACCACTAACATATGGTTATTATTATTTTTAAATTTAACCAATGATTTTTGTTGACAATTGTATTAAAAATGTATGACTTTTCTTCTCCTGTATCATGACCATAAATATTTTTATTTGTTTAAATATTTCTAGCTTCCGCCTAAATTTTCTAACAAATCTGATTACAC